>VDFB02272911.1:0-65014 GCA_007258455.2 Sequoia sempervirens | reverse complement strand
CTCGAAGAGCCTTTTGAGTGCTCTTCAGGGAATCCATAGTGTCCTTAAGCTCAAAGGTGAGCTTATCCACTTCATCTTCCTTATTTCTCAAAGTATCAACGTAAATCTTATCAAGTGCGAGGAGATGATCTCTATCCGTGAGTAAGCGTAGGTAGTTTGTCTTCACTACCACCAAAGCCTCCTGGAGTTTGTGCAAATCATCAAGAGATATACCTCCTTCAAGTCCTTCATGTTCACTTAGTGCCTTCCAACACAAATCTGCCATCAACTTATGAATATCATCAAAGTGAGTTAGGGCTGCCTTTCCAGGTGGTGTGACTTGTGAGACCAAAAATCTCCATGACACATTTTTGATTTGTCATCAACAACACCTTCATAAATCTGATCAATCATCACTAATTTGACACATCTTGTGACAACATGCCCTTCTTCCTTGTAGTCATTATGAAGACACATGCACTCCTTATTGGTTGATGTAAGAAGTGAATCCTCATCTTGTTGAAAGCATGTGAGAACAACTTTATCTTCTTTAGGTGTTGCATTCTTATTGTTGGCTCTTGACATTGTTGGTTCATCCTCATATGTGAGTCCCAAAGTTTCAGACCAACTCCAAGGTGTATTATCCATGACAAACCATACATTATTACATTGTAGGATCTTCTTACTAGGTCGTCCCTTAGTCTTTATAATCAGCTTTTCAACAAAATGTTTCTCATACAACTCCAATAGGTAGTCATCAAATGTGATCATGTGCATGAGACAAGGACCGTTGAACTCACTAGGGAGTGACATACCTTGTATGTAGCTTTGTCCCATGAACATTCCTTCATGCATACCCTCATTGACTGTTCCAAAAGTTGTATCATCCATCTCATAGTTGAAATTTGCACTTTCATGTGAAAACCACCTCATAGGTGTGAGGGCCACATATGATTGTTTTCTTGATTTGACATCTACAACTAATTTTTGTTCTAAAGCAACAACACCAGCGTAACAAGCCTGCTCCTTGAAAATAATATTCTTTCCTACACATCCTTCCACATCATCTTTCTCAACCCCAAATTGAACTTCTCTATCATGCCATGCAAAAGGGCTATGATTCAATGTACCCAAGTCACTTTGCTCATCACATTCCTTGCCACCATGATGCAGAGATAATGTGGTAAAGTTATGCTCAAGAGATGGATCATGCGTAATACCCATATCTTCATGTAGCTGATCACAAGGGAGCAATTCTTCCCTTATCACTTGGAAACTTCAACATGCTTTTCTTCAATAGCTGTTCTAAAACCTTGTTCACCTATGGGCTGATCAATGATTGCTGATTTACAATTCTTCACGATAGCATAACCCTTATCATCAAACTTTTCCAAACATTGCAGATTATCATGATAGGGTTTGATTACTTCCAAACTTGAAGAGTGGGTGGATGTTTCTTGGCCATCATTAACAATCATTGGCACATCTTTAACACACTCTTGGCTCTTTTTTAGTAAAGTGTTCCATAAGCAAGGTTTTCTCTATCATGTCTTCATCACTGCTTGGTTCATGTTTTGACTATTCTTCCTTTATTTTTCTCATGTAGTATCTGTCAAAAGATTCTGTAGCCTTGATAGCCTCAGGTTCACCTAAGTACTTATCAAAGATTCTGATAATCTCCTCATTCACGAGTATAGTCATTCCTGTCAATCTTAAATATTCTTGGAATGTTAGAAGATCCTTATACTTTTGATACCTTTCATACCACCTAGCAATTTTGGAGGCCGCAATTTTTTTGTCCTCCTCTCTCATTCCCATGATTCACATCGACCTAATTTCCCTACACGACATAATCCTCGCTTTGATACCAATGTAAGATGCCAACAACAATAATTGGTAACACTCAAATTTAGATTTGGTATAATTCACAAACTGACAAATGCAACCACAGTGTATACACAACAAATTGAATGAAGATTGAAAGTCAACGACGTTAGGTGAAGGTGCGGCCACAATGAATTGAAGTACTAAGATAAATACTCATACCTGAGAGATGTCAATCACAAATTATTTCAATACATCCACAAGAGACACAAAATGAAATGCCATTGATCACCAAGATTTGTATGTTACGAATCTTTAGTAGGCGACAACACAGATCTAAGCACATTCCAAACATAAAATGATTCACAAAAGCAGTAGTAGATGACACCAATCTGATAACCAAAAGATACTTCCCCAATTTGTTCACACACAACAAGGAATACAATAGTAATATATGATGTCAATTTGCCAACCCCAGGTTCAGTTACAATGAAATTAATAACAACACAAATTGATACCTGCCTGGAGATCAACAACAATGTATGACAGATTACATGCTCAAGTATCAATAATAGCTTAGATTGAATCACCAATGGCAGTATTGCCTGTACTAGCCGATTTGCCATGCAAAGGCATCCAAATATTGGAATCACAATGGACACTTGCTAGCACCTGATCGCTATTATTGTAGCGGTTATACTGGTGCCTTAAAGTGGTGCCAACCTCATATTGCCGTCCAAATAACCCTCTATAGACAATTGCCCGGGTTGCGATAGGAGATTGCGTGGAGTCTGGAAGGTGGCGCAATGGCTCTACCAAATATAATTGCACAATCGCCCAATCCTGTTCACATGCAATAAACACTACTCCAACATTGATGATGATTGATCTTGGCAAGTGAAACTGGAAATTAGTCTTTTAACACACCAAAAACAGTGAATAGAAAAATCAAGAATTGTAGGAATGAGGTTTTCCTCTCACCTTGATGTAGATTCGTAGGGGGTTTCGTCCCTTAGATCATCATAGCAAATTGCCCAAATTTGTGATGCCCTCCAAAACTAAACACACACCACAAATTCTAGGGATGAGGTTTTCCTCTCACCTTGATGTAGATTCGTAGGGGGTTTCGTCCCTCAGATCATCATAGCAAATTTCCCAAATTTGTGATGACCTCCAAAACTACACACACACACACACACATGAATTGTAGGGATGAGGTTTTCCTCTCACCTTGATGTAGATCCGTACAGGGTTTCGTCCCTAATTAGATCCGTAAGGGGTTTCAAACCATTAGCAACCTATAGAAAATATTTGTTTTTAACATATTAACAAATTATTAATCATTTAATAAAATAATATGTTCATGCAAATTCTAGTTAACTTAGTTCAACTCATGTCTATTCCATGTCATTTTTCTATTTAACTCAAATTAACAAAACATAAATTCAATGAATTGTGGGGTTTGATGAGTAAATCAATCTAGTTAACATAGATCAACTAGTCATTTAATCAAAAGAACACTACAAGTCTCTGAACCATTACCATTCTGTTATAATCTCTCTCTCTCTCTCTCTCACACACACACACACACACACACACACACAAACAGATATATATATATATATGATAAGGTACAAATGACATGATGGGAATAGACAATGTCAAAAACATAGAGTAACTTTTTTGAATGTAGAGGAATATGGTATGGGAGACTATAAGTGACAAGATGCATGCTAGTGGTGCAGTAAGGATTTTATTATCCAAATACTATACATTAATTAGTGAATTGAGGTAAGGCCAATTTATATAATAGAGTGGAAAATATGTTAAAATCAGTGTGGGAAAATCTACTAATACTCATGTGAGATGATAGGGCAATATATTGGTGGTTGAAGTTATTAGAGAAATCATAAAATGGAATTATGGTGGACAAGGCAAGGAGGATAGGTGTTAGTGTGAACATGATGTTTTACCTAACTAGTTCACCATCTAGGCCCTATTCACACTATTTTAATCAATTTTACTTAGGGAGTTCTTAGGGAATCATCACTTCATGTCTCAAGTCCTAAGATTAAGATACATTTCAGAATATTATGTTATCCTATGTCTCATCTTGGCCTATATAACCAAAGATTTGTTATTGCAATATCAATCCATCATATTGAATCATATTCACGTACTCATATTGTACATTTGCATTGCTTCCTATAATAGAATTATTCTTTCATGTTTGATCTCTCGTGTGCTTTCATTGAAGGTCCTACATTCTGAATGGCTATCTTCATAGCCAAATATTGCATGGTATAAAATATTGTATACCAACTCTTACATGGTATCAGAGCTTGGGGGACTTCTTATTCTTATTGAGAGGTATAGGATTACACGTCTTAGTTTCTCTTGAAAAGTTGAGTATGTTCTTCTCTTGCATCAAATAATGACCTAGAGAATAAAAAACTTGATTGATAGAAATACTAGATTTTGGGGGGTTTCTCTTTGTGGCTTTATATTACAATTTCATTTTGGAACATGTTAGTGCAAATCTAAGTCAAGATTAGACACTTTTTCCATGAGCTATCAAATAAAAATTCCCCTCCTTAATCGTATGGATCATTATGTCAATGAAATGCATCATCCATAGGGGGTTTCGTCCCTCAGATCATCATAGCAAATTGCCCAAATTTGTGATGCCCTCCAAAACTACACACACACACACACCACGAATTGTAGGGATGAGGTTTTCCTCTCACCTTGATGTAGATCCGTAGGGGGTTTCGTCCCTTAGATCATCATAGCAAATTGCCCAAATTTTTTATGCCCTCCAAAACTAAACACACACACACACACAAATATATAATTTAAATATTCTCTCGCCCCATATTAGATTAGGGCCTAATGAAATAGGGGACATGACACTGATCCTTTAGTTGAGTCAAGAACTGCCTATGCTATTGTAAGCAAAACCATCTAGGGAGATACCTGAGAAAAAGCTAGAATTTGCCAAATAACCAATCCTAAAAAGACAATCTAGAAATTTGAAGTTCCATCTAAACAACTACAAGGAAGATGAGAAAAAAACCCATCCAAATAGAAAATCTGAACTCAAAAGGCAACAATCAATGATCACCTACCCTTGTAGGGTAAGAGATGCTCTATAGTCCATTGAGATCTTGCACTAGTTGTCTTCATAGCTTCCTAATGTAGTTTCTCTATTTGGTATTGTTCACTTTGGGTTTTCCTGAAAATGTAAGCTCCTATTGCTTATACTGAAGGATAGGGAGAGTGGGGGGAGTGAGGGTGGGGGAAGGGGGTGGAAGTGGGGGCAAATAATTATAAGACTACTTTTACTCTTTAAAATTAACAACCACAATAACTTCATATACACAATATCAACAGATAATAACGCAAGAGGAACACAAGATTTATGTGAAAACCCTTTCGAGAGAAAACCATGGAAAAATTTATTTATATAATTTCTTTTACAAACTTGGTAGGCACCGACCTACTTGGAGACACCAATCCCCAACACTTGAGCACCAACTCAAAATGAGACATCAATTTTTTTTAATGAGGCACCGACCTCTCCAATATGAGGCACCAACCTCTTGATAAATGAGGTATTTGTTGTCCTTGATAATCCTCCTTAAAAAATCTGCCTTTGAATGATCTTTTGAAAGAGGCTTTATAAAGATGTTTGTAATCTATTCATGTGTAGTAATATACTCTAACTTTACTTGTTGGTTTGCCACCTGCTCCCTTAAGAAATGATATTTGATTGGAATGTGTTTGGTTCGAGAGTGCATCACATGATTCTTTGATATATTGATTGCACTTGTGTTATGACATAATATGCATATTGGATGATCATTTTCTACCTTGATGTCCTTCAATGTTTGCTTCATCCAGAGAAGCTGAGTGCAACAAGAAGTTGCTGAAATATACTCCACCTTTGCTGTGGATAAAGAGACTAAAGCTTGTTTCTACTTAACCATGATACAAGATTATTGCCTAAAAAGAACACACCTCCACTTGTACTCATTCTATCATCAACACTACCAACCTAATCTACATTAGTGTATGCTGCTAAGGTGAAATCTTCACCTCTTGAATACTGCAACCCAAAATCCAAAGTGCCTTTTAGATATTTAAAGATCTTTTTAATCCCCTGCACATGGGGTTCTTTTGGTGTAGCTTGAAACCTTGCCACCATACCAATTGCTTGGATAATGTTAGGCCTTAACACTGTCACATATAATAAACTCCCAATCATTGATCTATAAAGAGTTTGATTAGCCTAAGGGGATTCATCATCTTTGCTCAACTTGCACCTTGTGACCATGGGTGTACTCATAGGTTTGCAATCTTCCAATCTGAATTTCTTTGACATCTCCTTAATATACTTAGCCCGTGAAATAAATATTCCTTTATCTAATTGAAATATTTGCAACCCAAGAAGGACAACTTACCAATCATAGACATTTTAGACTCTTGCACATTCATGACAAATTCTTGGCACATTTTGTCATTGCTACCCCCAAAAATAATTTCATCCTCAAACTACAACAATCAATTGATGACCACCTTCAATTTTAATGTATATATTGTTAACAATACCTCTTTTAAAGCTTTGTTGTTGTATATACTTATCCATTTTTGGGTGCCAAGCCTTGGGGGCTTGTTTCAATCCATAAAGTGCTTTCTTTAACCTGCATACATAGGCCTCATTTTCTGATAGGATGAATCCTTTAGGCTGTTCAATATACACCTCTTCTTTCCAAGTTTCCATTCAAAAAGTTGATTTGACATCCATTTGCTAGACTTTGAAATTCTTAAAACTAAGAAATGTTAAGAACATTCTTATAGCCTCAAGACGAGCAACATGGGAAAATGTTTCTTTGAAATTAGTACCTTCGACTTGAGCATATTCCTTGTATACTAATCTTAATTTTTTCTCCACAATTTCACCATCCTCATTTAGTTTTGTTTTTGAATACCCACTTAGTGTCGATTACATTTTTATGCTTAGGTCTTGGGACAAGTTCACAAGTTCCATTCTTTTCAATTCGATTCAATTCCTCTTCCATGGTACTCATCCAATGTTTGTCTTTGCTTGCTTCCATAAGGTTTTTAGGTTCGATTTTAGAAAACGAGGACATATTTGCATGTTTTGATGTAATGGCCAATCTTCTCCTTGTCTGAATTTTTGTATCTTTGTCACCAAGAATTAAATCTTTTGGATGATTCCTCTGAACAAATCTAGATGGTGTCTTAGATGATGACTTTGATGGTGTCTTTTTGTCTCTTTGCTCAACTACCTCAGGTTCAATCTCTTCCTCCACTTTTTCTTTGCAACTTTCTTCCTCTTGACAATCAACTTCTTGTGCCATTTTTCTCTGATGACCTTCATCATCTACTCAAACATATGCACTTTTAATAATCTTGCACAACCTCTAATTGTAACACCTTTAAGCTTTGCTCCTTGAAGAGTATCCAAGGAAAATATATTCTTGTACCCTAATCGGATTTTCCCGTCTTCCTTGTCTCTTCTTATATAACATTTACTCCTAAATACTTTGAAATACTTCACTGTAGTAGACCTACCCTTCCATAGTTCATATGGTGTCTTGGAATTGTTTACTTTGATGTGTCCTCGGTTCAATATATAGATTGTCGTATGAACCTCTTCCCTCCAAAAAGTGTAATAGTTTGGACTTATTCAACATGGTCCTTGCCATTTCTTGGACAGTTCTATTTTTCCTTTCCACAACTCCATTTTGTTGTGGAGTCCTTGTGATAGAAAGATGTCTCCTTATACCTTGTTGTTCACATAATTCTTCAAATTCATTTGAAGCGAACTTTCCTTTATTCAATGTCAGACATTTGATTTTTAGATCATTTTCATAGTCAACTAAGGCTTTAAATGCCTTGAAATTTTCAAAAGCTTCAATTTTCTTTTTCAAAAATGTTACCTGAGTCGTTATGGAATAATCATCAATTAACAACATGAAATAACTCTCACCTTGTATACTCTTTGTTCTAGTTGGCCCGCTTAGGTCATAATGGATAAGTTTTAAGTGTTTAGATGTGGAATACTCCTTTGACTTGAAGCTCACCCTTGTTTGCTTCCCATATTGACATTGCTTGCAAATGGTATTTAAAGGCTTTGAAATCTTGGATATGTCTCCTACGACTTGCTTGTTGCTAATTTTCACAAGTTTTTCAAAGTTTATGTACCCCATTATTTTGTGCCATAACCAACTCATATCTTCTTGCCCCATATAACACTTTTCACCTTGGATTTCACTAAGGATGTAGAGGTTATTGGCTATTCTACTTGCATATGCAATCAATTTCCCTTCTTGATTTCACATAGCATGAAAAGTGAGAGTGTGTCCTTGGTCACACATTTGACTCACACTTGGGAGGTTGTGATTCAACTCTTCAACATATAGAACATTCTCGGTTTGTGTTCTTCCATTATCTAGGCTAAGGGTACCTTTTCCAATTATCTTTATCTCAAGGTAAAAGTACAAAGTTGTCACTTTTTAAAGGAAACGACCAACATTGATCCAACTTTTAAACTTGAATCACTAAAAAGGGACATATATGTTTTAAATTTTGAAATGATGTAAATTTATAGAATATTTATTTTTTTAGTATATTTTATGTTTGTATTTAAAAAAAAAAATTAAAAAATGATTTGAATATAGTTTTTTTTATATATTGACACTATAATTTAGTTGTTGAAAAAACGCTAAAAAATGAAGTTACATGACGTCAATCTTTATATAGTAAATTTTATTTTTTTTCCTTCAATTTTTTTGTGTATTTATAACTTGAAGTTTTATTGCATGGATATATTTTTTTTTCCAATTTTGATAAATATATATTTTTAAATAAATATTAAAATGTGTGCATACTAAAACATAGTTGTTTCCATTTGATGTCAACTTTCATATTATCTATTTATCCAAAATGGAAAAAAAATTATACCATCTTGATATAGATTCTTTTATTTAGTGCATCATATTTTTTTTCAAAATTTTTAATAAGTCTTACTTGACATTGTAATTGACCTAATATTTTGTGCTGATTACCTACTTTTAGTAAAATAAAAAGGAATATATATATATATATTTGAAAACTACACTCATGGATCTACAAAAGGGTATTTTTTATATTTTAAAAAAGATGTTATTTACATGAGTAGTTGTTGAGAAATCCAAATTTTCAAATAATTTTATTATTTTGATAAATTGGCCTCAAAATGGTGTTATCTATGCATTTATCCTACAATTTTAGTTGGAAAAATTCTCGACATATCTAACTTAGCTAGAATGAATCTTACAAGATCATATGTTTGACCAAAATTGATTTTTAGTTAGAAATACTTAAATTCACTTTTACTAATATGTTGGCTGAAAGTGTGATACAACTTTGTACTTTTACCCCTCAGCATTGCCCCAAAATATCACTATTCCTCCATTCACTTCCTTCAAGGTGAGAAATTTACTTTTGTCCTCGTCATGTGGCTTGAGCAACCACTGTCAATATAGCATTGGTCTCTCTCATTTTGAGCATCTAGAGTGCAATTTGTATAAGCACAAATCTCTCTTTTTCTTTCCATATTTTTTGTGTTTTCTTCCTTGTGCTTTGCCATAGTTTCTTTTTATTTTTTTGTTCTGTTTGGGAGAATCTACAAAACCACTTTAACAAAATGTCTTGTTTGCCCAAAATTATTGTACTTATAACATATAACATCTACTAGACAGGCAAAAGAGTTATAGTTCTTGTTTGTGAACCCATAAGGACTTCAATTCTTATTCCACCCAATATTTCTTTTATGAGTCCTACAATCAATTGCTTTATGACCAAATTGATTACACATGAAACAATAACCAAAGAAAGATTGCTGGAACTTGGTGATGTGCGCTTGCCTTGGAGGAAAGGACTTTCAAAATTTGTCTTTGTTAGCTTTGGAGGAGTGCTTGATTTATGTGGAGCTTGATTCTCTTTCTTCTTGCTGCCTCCACTTTTGATTGGACTTTTGAGAGCATCGACATAACTTTTTGGTTTTTATTCATTGGTCTTCTTTGATGGCTCTTTGGAACCTTGATCTTCCTTTGCTTCATAACCAAGATATGTCTTTGAGTGGTGACCTTTGCTCATTTATAATATCATTCTAGATCTCAGTACTCTTTTCAAACTTGAGGCTTTTGTTCAACTTAGTGGTTGTCTTTTCTAGTTCCTTTCTCAAGGAGACAATTTTAGACTTCAACCTTTCACAATTTTCTTTCTTTTTCTTCAATTGGATTCTTACCTCCTCTTCAATCCTTGTAGCTTCTTCAATTTGAACTTTTAGATTGATGGTCATCCTTTCAAACTCTTCAAGACTTCGTGATAACTTTGCCTTGGATTCATCGTCTTCTTAAAGTTATATCTTTTGCTTCAAGTTCTACTTGAGTTTCTTGATTTCATCTAGGGTGCAAATAAGTTCTTCCAAATTTACTTCCCCATCCATTTCATCATCCTCTTCCCCTTCTATTTCCTTTTCTACATTCTCATCATTTTTCAAATGAGTTGCTTTCCTCCTTGGAATAGAAGCTTTTCTTGCTTTTGTGAAAACTCTTTTTTTTCTCAAATTTGCCATGCTTTTGGCCCTTTTTATGTTTGCTTTCATAAGGACATTTAGCAACAAAGTGTCCTAATTTTCCACAATTGAAACATTTAAACAACTTACCTTTATACTTGCTAAATCCTTTCTTTAGCTTCCTCATGAAATGAGCTTCCTCTTCGTCTGATTCATCATCAAAGCTATCACTTGGCTTGGAATCTTTTCTCTTCATTTTTTTTTTGAGGCTTTAAAAGCTACCTCTCATTTAGATGTCTTCTCCTTTTCGGTCCTCATCTCATATGCAGTGAGGATCCCATACAACTCTTCCATTTTAGGGTATCTAAATATTTCATTTCTTTGATATTCAAATTTGTTCCATCAAATCTCAAAGGAAGAGACCTTAAGACTTTTTGTACAATTATTGCATCCTCAACCATAACTCTAAGGCCTTTTGATAATATTAACAATTTCATCCACGTGAAGTAAACAAACTAAGATGTTCTCCTCATCTTTCATCTTCAAGCTCTCAAATTGTCTTCTATGAGTTTGGAGCTTGGCTTTCTTACCTTGTCATCTCCTTCATAGGTCTTTTGAAGTTTCCCTCACATTTCTTTCATCGATGCATAATGCATCACTTTGACAAATTCCAATTTCGATAGTCCACACAAAATTGCATTCATGACTTTTACATTATATTCGCTTGCCTTCCTTCTACCTTGAGTTGTAGGTGGGGATGATGGAGCAGTATAACCATCCACTTCATATTTCCAAATATTGAATATGAGAGCCATTAGGTAGGTGCACATTCTTACGCTCCAGAAAGCATAATATGCTCTATCAAAACATTGGGGCCTTGTTGGAGGAGAATCCTCTTTGTAGGCCATGTGTGCTCTTTAGATCTTCCTTCTAGCAATTAAGCTATACTATAAAGGAACTAATTTTGATACCAATTGATGAGCACAAGCTTATACTGAGAGGTGGGGGGAGGGTGAATTAGTATATAACTATTCTTACCCTTTTAAAATTAACAACCATAATAACTTGAAATACACAATATCAACAAATGATAACAAAAGAGGAACACAAGATTTACATGGAAACCCTTTTGGGAGAAAACCACGACAAAATATTGCTTATATAATTATTTTTACAAACTTGGTAGCCACCAACCTACTTGGAGACACCAATCCCAACACTTGAGCACCAACTCAAAATGAGTCACCAATCTCTTCTAATATGAGGCACCAACCATTTGATAGATCAAGTATTTGTTTTCCGTGATAATCCTGCTTCAAAAAAGTGCCTTTGAATGATCTTCAATTAATTTCTCTTCTCACAAATCTGTTGGTCTATATATGATTTATTAATCTATCTTCCATACAAACTCTTCTCCACAATCTTCAAACTTTATTTATATCTTCACAAAAGGAGGCAAATTCATGAAAGGTTGCATTGCTTGACAAGAGAGACAATTTTTTTTTATTCTTTCACACCTTTTCAACACACCTTTTGATATCATTCTTGGGCGCACCATTAAGGTATCGACTTCTATAAATAAAATACATTTATCTAAATTTAATTCCAAAAAATCAAGCGCTACTATTGAGGGGGGTTGGCCCAATGAAAAAAAATAAAATTAATTTTTAAAACACAAGAGGAGGGCGCTAAATTTAGAGGAAGTCGAGCAACATGGACTTGACTTTAAATTTGTTTTATTGCTGCCTTGAGGAGATAAAGATTGCCCTTGGAATGAGGTGAATTTCATCTTTGATAACAATGATAATAAACTTGCCATTGAACTCCATACACCTTTGACATCAATGACAATAATTCTAACAGAAACCCCTTGGACAATCCCAAAAAATTGAAGTAGTTTGAAGATCCATTAGAGCCAAACCACCTTCATTTAAGAGAAGGGCTATTGCAACTTGATAACCCATGTTCCAAGATGCTTGTATTTCTACCAAAAATGTGAATAGCCCTTAGCCAAATCTACATGAGAATTTTTAGAAAGACCATGAGAAGGATTCAACTGTCCTTTTTATGTCTTGCCATAAAATATGTATGATTTCTCCACACAATGTCTTCATTTGGTGTACCAACTTTTGGTATCCATTTATGTAAATGAGAATAACAAGATACAAATATCTTAAGGGAATGACACTCAACAACCTTATGCCTAATTTTATTACACCTAAAGCATCTAAAGGGAAACCCTTCAAAGTCCACAAATTGAGTCCAAGAACCTTTTAAAGACACAATACAAATGGAATGCATGATAGGTTTTGAAATGTCCACAAAAACATAAGCCTTAACAAAATTGTTCTTTATAAAAACTATCTTTGACTCAAACATCACAAAATATTCAATCTTCTCAAGTAGAAGCTTCATCATATCTAGATTTCTATTGCCCATAGAGAATCATATAAAATAATTCAAATGGGAAGCCTACAAATTGGATCAACCTTTGGATCAAAAAATGGTTTCTAGGGGAAAACTAACATACAAATCCTCCCATGAAACCACAAACCATTATATGAGACAAAATCTTGACCTTTTGTTGTCTCAAACAAGCTATGGAAGAAACTCTTTGACAACAAAGACAATTTAGGGCACTCTATACTACTCCAAGTGAGACCCATCCATCTAATAGTCTTTGACCATAAACTTGCAAACAAGGGACCTACTTCCCAAATATGGAGAACCCTAATCGACACGAGCATTAGGGAAGAAAAGATTGGGACCTCATTTGCAAGATCTATCAAGATATCCCCCTACGAGAAAATAAAACCTCATGATCTTTCTCATCATAAAGAAGTGTGTTCTTTGGCAACAATTCTTCAATACTACTTTAGAAGCCCTTTAATGACCCTTAAATTCACCACTCGTGTTGAGGCCTTTATGGTTTTTTTGGTGGTCCAAAAAAGGCATCACCTTCACCAAAGAGGGTAAAAGGCTATTGTTGTCCTTAATGAGCTAAAGCTTGTAAACATCTCTATAATTCTGAAAAGGGTTTAGGGAGTTTTTATAACCTTGTTAAATTTTCTTAAGAACCAATCCCTCACCTAACAATGGTTGTTCAACTTCCTTAGAAATTAGGACCTAAGGCTTGAAGGAGTTAAGGAAGCCTTGTTAGAAAGATGGCTTTCCTATGTATTGTTTGTTATTTCATTCCCTCTACCCTTGATGATATCCCCCTCTTTACCTTTGTTACTCCCTTCCTCTATAAGTGCCTTTTTAGCAATCCACCTTTGTCGCATGATTTATTGAGTTGATATGCTTCAAACCATTTTTTTGCATCCACTTCCTGTGATTTTTTCATATTGTTGTCCTCCTTACCTTGGCTTACGAATGCCAATTTCTTAAAGTAGGGAAAATTGACATTTTAACTCGAAAAGCAAAGCACAAAAAAATCTAAGATGGGGAGCACCTAAGAAAATAAAAAATTTCACTTGGAAAACAAAACACAAGAAATTATGATTAGGAGCACCAATTGCAGGCTAACTATCAACCATCATTTTGGTTTGAATTGATGCAAATTCTCCCTTGTTTCAACTATAGTGTCCTTTGAAAACCATTGTCATGAAAGACATGCTTTTGTGGATGTGTCAAGGGAAGGAAATGATTGTGTTATGTGTCAATCTCAACAAGTGTAAAGGATTGGGATTGATTGTGGTGATATTATCATTACTTCTAAGGTTTCTAGTAACCCCTTTAAAGCACCAGATATGTATCCTTGTGTGCTTAGGGGCACGAGAGTTGAATTGTGTTTCTGAACACGTTTCTAGAAAATAGTTTGCCTCCAAATGATCCCCTTATTCATTTCCTTTTTCCTTGTAGAACATGAAATCCCTTCTTTTGTGTTGTCATATTCACTTGATTCTTCATTTGTAGATTACTAAGAAATTTATTTTGCATGGAGGTATGGATTGTTTTTGATTATATAGGTAAAACAAGTTTTGAAGGGGCCTTGGGACCCTTTACAACAAATGTCAACTAGCACAAAAGCTAAACAATAGAAATATTACAACCAAACTACCCCACAACAACCCACAAACTTAATGGGTAAATAGGTTTTATTGGGATCTTAAACCCAATTACAACGAAATGTCAACAAAACACTAGCTGACCCAAAACAAGACACAAAACCAAACAACACAATTATAGCCCAACAATGCATGGCACCTTCCTTACAATCCTCATAACCTTAACTTGGGGATGGTATTATGAAACAAATTTATGAAGACCTATTTTCCTCCTTTGAACAATCGTCCAAGATACATCTTTTTTGAACTTCACTAAACATGGAGAGATGTGAACGTCCCTCCATAATTGTCTCATCCTAATTCATCTCATGCGACGGGGAAGAAAGTTTACTTGAGCAAGTTGAGAGTAGCACATGATCCAATACCTGTTCAATGGAAAGAGTCTCCCCATAGCCAATTGGTTGAGCAATAAAGCTAGATGATGTAAGAGATGCTTGAACCGATTCTAAAGAAGAAGTCCATGCTTGTGATTAGCAATGGAGGTATAAATTGTTATAGTTTCTTACGTAGTTAATCCACATCCTTGTTAGCTAGGTGATTAGCTACATTAGTCCTAATTATTCTTAGGTGGTTGGATACATGATAAAAAGCATATAAACAATGGGAATTGTATATATTTTTTGAAACACATATACATATAACATTATTCAATCTAATAGTCAATTATGATGTAAAAAATGGCACTAATACCAATAGAAAATATTTTTGATTTGATTAGGAATAATAATGAATTTACTAATTAAACATTACCAACTGAAATTCTAATATGATGACTAATATAATTGTCCTAACGTAATACTATTGACACAAACTTCATTAGACTTCAAACACAAACATACATAATTCATAATATATCATTAACAAACTCCCAAGAGCATTATGAAATGATTTTCTAGAGTTGTCAAGATGAATGATAATATTATAACAAGGGTTCCTCATATAGATAATTTGGAACAAAACATATGAATATCCAATAACTAATGCCTTGTTAAATTTAACAAATAAATGCCATTAACATATGTGCGCATTTATTATTTTTATTATGAACCTTGATCATGTGAATGATTGGTTCCCAAGAGTCACCAAGGTCTAGCCCTTCGTCCATATTAAGGCCTTGAACTTGAAAAGAAATATGCCCAAAAATGTAGGTAGGAACATCAAGCTTACTTTGCCATATCTTTACACTAGGGGGCCTCATGTCTTCCTAAACATGTTTTACTTTAATTACTAGATTCTTACACTTGGGGTCCATAATGCCTCATCTCTCATGTCTTATGTATTCTTATTGCATTTACATGGGGCATTGTGCTAATCACTTTCCTCTCTAACCCATTTGGGGGAATTTTGATAATCACTCCTATTTTCTATTACGCTTGGGAGCATCATGTTTCCCTTCTTTACATCTTATGTCTTTATTGCTATATCTTATATTAGTGGTTAATATACCTTCCACACACTATTATAACCTTTATTGCACTCTTAGTGTATCTAGCTTTAATGATCACTTTCTTACATATCACTTATTTATATCTTCATACTTATCTAGGGACATTATTAGACATTGATACATGAGACTTATCTATATACATTGACATATTTTAAGATTAGATGCCCATTTGTCATCAATTTTAATTTATGCCATGTGACATGTGCATTTATTGCTTTAGCATTCACAAACTATGATAACTTCTTCACATAGATTTAGTTCCATATGCAATAATATTTTATTCACACATGCTCATCATGCTTATTTATTGACATGATACACATATTGCTTACATCACAATTCTATCAAAGCATTCAAGGCTATGCTTATTTAATTGTTATACTTTGACCATGAGCTTACACTAATACATCTCTGAGCACCATGTTATTTGTCCTTTGCATTTTGACTATTAGTGCCTTATCTTTATATAAAATTTACATGCATTGATATTTTTAGTGTTAGAAATAGAAATTTAAATTTCTTCTTGAATTTTATCTACCAAGACTTAAACTTTGCTTGCAATTACCTCTATTAATTAGGGAAAACATAGGAAAACCTTACAAAGTTTTCTTCATGTTTGATGTGTCTCCACACTCTCTTCCAAAGCTTGCATTTTTGAACCTACAAGGGTGTTGCTAAAATTGTTGTTTGGAATTTCACAAACTAGTTGTATATCAACTTTGCTTCAAAAACTCTTGAGCATTTTCAAACAAGGAGTTTTTGTGTATATACAACAATGAATGAAGTTATGATGAGGGCCACACTACCCCAAACCCACATAAATCACAACAATAGATACCAACATAAAAGATGCGAGACAACAAATAACTCACTTTCAATTATTTTCAGAAAATGAAATTATAGATTCAGAACTTACAATGCTACAGCCTCATGGGCTTGATTCATTACAACAAAATCAACTCTGAAAATAAAATATATTATTCGGAGCCACAATCTGCACTAATGGAGCCACTTTCTACAACCCCCACTTATCCCTTTTTACTTTACCCAATAATCGCCCTAGAATGTTCTAGAAAGTGTAACTTTCCCTTTTGTTTTGGCACAAAAATCCCTTCATTTGATTTCTTGCATATGAAGATATTTTAATGAATTCACTTTTTAATGGGGCAACTTCGCGGGGCCATAACTTTGGATCCGAGTGTCCGATTTTCTATTATAATATATCATTGGAAAACTTTCAAAGAAAGAGATCTACAACGTCGAACCCATCAGAGATTGGTTCGTCCACTTTTCAAGCTGTTTCGGGGCTTCTAAGGTTTTCATATTTGAATTTGAAGTTGCATTGGAGAAATTTCTCAGGATGGAAACTTTAATATCTCCCAAACTGTATACGACATTGAGACAATTCTTTCGCCACCAGAAATGTTTTTTAGTTTCGCTCCTTGGAGTAAATTTTTAGGTCCATACGAGCCTGTTTAGGCCAACTTATTAAAAATAGTAATTGACTGGTTTTCACCTTTTCTGACTTCTGATTGTCTTACACCCCTTAAGTTCCATCATGGGACTTAGAATAACTAAAGAAAATAAGGAAACCATTTTTTTGGGTGATGCAAGATTGCCCTACACCACTGGATGCTCTTGCATTAGACACCTAGGGTAATTTGAAAAGTGACCCTGTCATTTCTCAGGAGTTAGAAGGGAAACCAAGACGGTTAACCTCAGCCTCAAACAACCACGATGAATTTTCAACGAGCCTTCCTCTCCATTTCACCAAGTACTCTACATATTGTCTATTTCTTGTGCTTCTACCCACATGACTATCCAAAATTTCTTCTATCTCCTTTTCTGAAGTAGGTGCTAGAATTTTTTACTGTGCTTCTATTATTTCTTCATCAATTCCTCCTTCATGATATTTTGTTAAATCTAAAATGTTAAACATAGGTGAAATATGAATTTCATTAGGAAACTCTACCTCATGCATTTCCTGATTCATGCTTCTTTAGGATCTTGCATGGTCCAAACTTCTTCATCTTTAACTTGTACGTACTAATTGGAAACCTTTCCTTTCACAAATGAACCATGAATTCATCTCCTACTTGAAACTCCTTATACCTCCTTTTCTAATCTACCTTAGCCTTATATTGTGAGTTCATCTTATTGATATGTTTCTTCACCTCTTCATGCAAATTCTTCAGGTACTCAGCAAAATCTTCCGCCTCAACAATACTCTTCTCCCCCTTATCCATCTTTCTCAGTTCATAAGTAGTTCTTGGACTACTCCCATACACAATCTGGAATGGTGATTGATCAGTGCTCCTATTGACAAAATTGTTGTAAGCAAATTCCGCTTGTGGTATAATCAAATCCCATCCCTTGGGCTTATCTCCTACTAAGCATTTTAACAGGTTACCCAAACTCCTTTTCACCACCTTTGTTTGTCCATCAGTTTGTGGATGGTGTGCAGAACTAAACTTCAAATATGTCTTCAACTTGCTCCATAATGTCCTCTAGAAATAACCAACAAATTTGGCATCTATGTCTGAAACTATACTCTTCGGTAGACCATGTAGTCTCACCACCTCTCTAAAAAGAAACTTTGCAATATGATTAACATCATTGGTCTTATGACATGGAATGAACTGTGCCATCTTTGAAAATCTATCCACATCAAAAATATGGAATCATGCTCTCTCTGTGTCCTTGGCAAGTCGAGAAAAAAATCCATGCTAATATCCTCCCATGGCCTCTCAGGTACAGGTAATGGCTGATACAATCCAGTATTCTGACTTGCTCCTTTCGCTATTTGACATACTCTGCAACTTTGTACAAACTTTTTCACATCTTATTGTAACTGCAGCCAGTAATATTTCTTACTAACAAGAGCAATGGTCTTATTTCGACCGAAATGTCTAGCCAATCCTTCACCATGCTTCTCCGTGATTAGATTCTCTCTCATAGAACTCTTTGGAATGCATAATTGGCTTCCTCTAAACATCCCATCTTGGATTAAGAAATCCAACCATCTTGTCCTATCTAATGTTACAGGTTCAAAACAAGCCTTCCAAGCTTCTGCAAAGTTTGGATCTTCAGGATACAAACTCTTGAGTTCATTGAACCCAACAATCTCTATATTCATCTCTATCAACAAATTTTTCCTTCTACTTAGGGCATCTACAAATTTGTTTGACCTTCCACTCCTGTGCTTCAAAACTAAAGTATAACTTTGCAAAAAATCAACCCATTTTAAGTGTCTTTGATTTAACTTTCCCTGACTATTGAGATATTGCAAAGCCAAGTGATCAGTATATAAAAAAAACTCTTTTGGAAACAAATAGTGTCTCGATTTCTTTAAAGCTTAAACTATAGCATAAAACTCTTGATCATAGATAGAATATTTCTTCTTAGCATCATTCAAATTCTCACTAAAATAGGCAATAGGCTTACCTTCTTGACTCAAAACAACTCCTGTGGAAGTGCCACTAGCATCACAATCTACCTGAAAGACCTTATTGAAATCTGGAAGTGCCAAAACAGGTTGCTCTATGACTTTCTTCTTCAACATATCAAAACTCATTGTTGCTCCTATAGTCCATTTAAAATCCTTTCTATCCCCTCTCATTGCTTCAGTTAGAGGTGCACAAATACTACTGAAATTCTTAATAAACTTTCTATAAAAGCTTGCTAGACCATGAAATGATCTTACCTTTGTAATAATCCTCGGGATAGGCCATTCAATGATAGCTCTCACCTTCTTTGGATCCATTTTAAGACCCTCTGTTGAGACAAAAAATCCCAGATACACCAATTCCCTCTTCACAAAACTACATTTCTTCAAATTAATCAATAGATTCTCCTCCCTTAGCTTCTCAAAAACTCTTCAGATATGCATCAGGTGCTCCTCTAATGTCTTACTAAAAATCATAATATCATCCAAATAAATAATAACAAATTTTCCTAAAAATTCTTTCAATACCTTATTCATAAGCCACATAAATGTGCTTGGTGCATTGGTTAGCCCAAAAGGCATGACTAACCACTTGTACAAGCCCTCCTTGGTTTTGAAGGCTGTCTTCCATTCATCTCCTTCTCTAATCTGAATATGGTGATATCCGCTCTTTAGAACTATCTTCGTGAAGTACTCAACTCCACTTAAGGAATCCATCATGTCATCCATCCTTGGCAAGGGGAATTTGTACTTAATGGTGATGTTGATGGCTTGGGAGTCTGTACACATCCTCCATTCTCCATCTTTCTTTGGTGCTAGTATTGTAGGTATCGCACATGGGCTCAAAATCTCTTGAATCAATCCCTTCCACAACAACTCTTGCACTTGTTTGTTCAACTCTTCATTCTCTGCTAGAGTTATTCGATGGGCTACCTTATTTGGAAAATTGGCTCTAGGAATCAAATCCATCTGATGGCTAATCTTCCTTATTGGAGGCAAACCTTCAAGTACGTTATCAGAAACAATATATTCAACAAATCTAAAACCTCTACCGGTACCTCATTAGTATATTCTTTATCAACTCTAGGGATCAATGCAAAACACATATGCTCATGCCTCATACCTTCTAGGAACTTTCTTCCATCAACCAAAAAAATTCTTGCATTATTGAATACCTTTTCCTCTGCCTCTTTCAAGGGCTTCAACTTATGACGAACTTCATCCTTTGTCAAAGAATAGGTGTTGGCATGTCCTTCATGTACTGCTCGCCGATCAAACTGCCACGGTCTGCTAACAACATATAAAAAATATAGGCATAATATCACACAATACCTCATCATGGTAATTTCCAATCTTGAACTTTACCAAACATTGTTCATTTACCAAAGCTTTATAGTCCTTGCGACCAAGCAATCCGGTATGGATTCAAATGCCTTCTTCTCTCCAACCACAACTTACTAAGCATCTCTTCTAAAACAAGGTTATTAATACTATCTCCATCAATAATAACATTACAAAATTTACATTCACACTTACGTCTGGTGCGAAACAAATTCTTCCTTTGAGTTGGTTCCTTCTCCTCATTCAGCAAGGCTCTTCTAGTAACAAGAACCTCTCCTCTTTCTGCATCCTTAGAATGTGAAGACTTAGCATCTTCATCTACATGTGCAAGTCGTGCATTACCCTCAGGTCTTCTATTTGTCCTCCTTTGATGTTGAGGGAACTCATAGGCTCTATATCCTTCTCCGCACTGGAAATAGGTTCCACGAAAGCCTTATCTTTCCGGTCCTCGTCCAGATCTTACTCTACCTCTTTGGTCTCCATTATTCTGATCACGAGGAAGGTAGGTGTTATCTCCTTTCTGGTTCTGGTTGCTATTGGATCCTTCACCCTTCTTTTGATCTTCATTTTGACCTCCATATGACTGTCCACTAGTCTTTCTACCATGACCCCCACCTCTTTGCTTGCTTTCAAATCTTCTTTTCAACTTTTCTTCTACCTTCAAAACAAACTGATATGCATCTTCAATGGTAGACATTCTTACTAGATCCAACTCTTCTTGAATACTCGACTTCAACCCATTTATGTAACGGGAAACTTTCTCCTTATTGGCCTCATAATGGCCTGTTTTGATCAAGACATGGTAGAATTCTTTTGTATACTCCTTGATGGATTTTCCCACTTGTTTCAACCCTTGCATATTCTTCAACAAATCTAGCTCATAATCCACAAGAATGAACTGTCTTTTTAATTTGTCCACCATACGATCCCATCTTGTTATTTTCACTTTTCCTCTTCGATTTCTTTCTAGTTGTACCTCTTTCCACCAAATATTCGTATGACCCTTTAGCTTGGTCTTTGCAAATTTGACCCTCTCAAGATCTTCCACCTCCTCATACTCAAAGTACTCCATATCGTTGATCCAATCAATCAACTCTTCTGGGTTAATATTTCCAGAAAATGTAGAAATATCGATCTTTGGCCTTTTCCCAATCTTAGAGATGACCTTAAATAATGACTTGCTCTAGATCTACTGCATCTTGTTCTTCTTCAAAGTGTTCCTTATTTTCAGCTTCATCTTCACTTTCATCTCCTCTTCTTGGCTCAAACCCTCGATGCAACTCCTCTTGCAGTGCTTGAACTTGTCTCTGCAGGGCTCTAAAACCCTCTTATGGTACAATAACATTCCTTCCACCACCATGGTTTCTTCGCAGAGGCATTCTAATTACTTTTATTAGAAACCCACAACCACAAGTCGTGGTGCAAACCACCTCACGTTCAACGATCTGTTTACACACTCAGAAAAACTCACTTTGATACCACTTGATGAGGGTAACACCACCCGAAACCCACACAAATCACAACAATAGATACCAACACAAAAGATGCAAGACAAAACATAACTCAGTTTCAATTATTTAAAAAAAATGAAATTACAGATTCAGAACTTACAATGCTACAACCTCATGGGCTTGATTCATTACAACAAAATCAACTTTGAAAATAAAATATGTTATTTGGAGCCACAATCTGCACTAATGGAGCCACCTTCTACAACCACCACTTATCCCTTTTTATTTTACCCAATAACCATCGTAGAATGTTCTATAAAGTATAACTTTCCCTTTTGTTTCGGTGCCAAAAGTCACGTCGTTTGATTTCTTGCCTAGGAAGATATTTTAATGAACTCACTTTTTAGTCTCGATAACTTCGCGGGGCCATAACTTTTGATCTGGGTGTCCGATTTGCTATTATAATATATTGTTGGAAAGCTCTCAAAGAGAGCTACAATGTCAAACCCATCGAAGAATAGTTGGTCCACTTTTCAAGCTGTTTCGGGGCTTCTAAGGTTTTCATATTTGAATTTGAAGCTGCATTGGAGAAATTTCTCGGGATGAAAATTTTAATATCTCCCAAATCGTACAGTGTATTAAGACGTTTCTTTCGCCACCGAAAATATTTTTCAATTTCCCTCCTTGGGGTAAATTTTCAGGTCCATACAAGCCCGTTTAGGCTGACTTACTAAAAATAGTAAGTGACCGTTTTTCACCTTTTCTAACATCTGACTGTCTTACACCCCTTAAGTGCCATCATGGGACTCAAAACAACTAAAGAAAACAAAGACAACATTTTTTTGGATGATGCAAGATTGACCTACACCACTGGGTGCTGCTGCATCAAGTTAAATTTGATTTTTTCTCCTTTGAAGGAAATAAGGCTTGGATTTGGATGGTTTCCCTCACTTCTTTTTTTAGACCTTCTGGAGTATTGTGAGGATTGATCTATTGAAGGTTGCTAAGGAGTTCTTCAAGAGTGGCAAGTTTCTTATAAAAATTATTGCTTCCTTATCCTTATACCAAAAAAGGTTGGGGCTTCCTCATTTCATGAGTTTCGTTCCATTAGCCTATGCAATTCAATTTATAATTTAAAAAAAAAATCTTTTATCAAGTTACAAGTCATACTTCTAAAGTTGGTTTCCCAAAAAAAAAAGTGGATTCATTCATGGAAAGAATATGCTTGAGGTTTTGCACTCTTGAAAGGTTGGCAAAATGGTTGGGTTTATTCTAAACCTTGATTTATTAAAGGCCTATGATAGGATTTCTTGGAACTTTAATGATATATTTCTTGATAAGTTTGGGTTTGGTATTAAATTTAGAAATGCTATAAGGGAATGCATATCCATATTTTTTTTATAGTTAATGGCTCTCCATTTGTTTTCTTCAAAGCTTCAAAATATTTAAGAAAAGGTGACCATGACTCACCTTTTTTATTCATCATCATGGATGAAATGTTGGGAAGGAGAATTCAATGTGTTGTGGATGTAGGGCATCTAAAAGGTGTCAAACTTGCTTCTTATTGCTCCCTTACCATTTTTTTTTTTGTGACATCATGATTTTTAGTGATGCTTCTATCTTAGAGATGGTCGAGTTGAAACTTATCCTTTCCAATCATGAGAAGGCCTTAGGTCAGAAAATTATTCTTCCAAAGAGTATCGTCTTCTTCCTTAACACTCTTGCTAGACAACTCAAAATTGCTACTATATTAAATTGTTAGATTGGTTTACTCTCATCTTATTATCTTGGTTTCCTACTCGTTGTGGGGAATGTACTAGAAATTTTTTGGAGTAATTTGCTGGATAGTTTCCAACAAAACTAGCTAGTTGGAAAGGAACACTTTTAATTAAAGTGACTAAACTACATTTGATAAAAGATACGCTTAAAAACTTATTGGTTTATGGAATGATTATCCTTTGGGTTCCTATAAAGCTTTCCAAGAAGATTGAAACAATTCAAAGAAGATCTCTATCGATAGAGATACAAGAAAGGAAAAGGTTATCGTTGGTGGCATGGGAGGATGTTTACAAACCTAAAATTTTTTTGGGGGCGGGGTGGGCCTAAGGAATTTTTTTGAATTCAACATAGCCCTCAATTCCAAGATTTCTTGGATATTAATAATTAAAGAAAAATAATGGACTAGGATGTCCTCTAAAAAATATATCCAAGGGAGAAACTATGATTAACTAACTACCCAATAATTACCATTGGGTGCTCACATTTGGAGGTGCATTATGTCAATCAAATTTCATATAAACAATGGAAAAAAATGGAAATTAGGCAATCGGGAAAATATAAGGTTTTGAGAGGATCCTTGGATCCTTAACTTCCTCTTATTAAGGGAAGAAAGGGCAACCCTATTATTGAATTCTGTAAAAAAATTGAAAATAAGGTTGCTGACTACATGGAGGTGGTGAATGGTGTTAAGTATTGAAAGATAATGTTGAATGCTTACCCATCTCCTTTGGTGTCTCTCTCTTAGTTTGACTCCTTATTATATCCCTTTCATATTCCCCAAGCTACAAATAGGAATGTTTTAGTGTGGATGGGTACCCCTTTTGGGTTTTTTGTGGTTGCTTCCAATTTTTTTTATCTTTCAGATTGGATCTCCCATCTCATTAGGTCTAAGGTTTTGTCTCCCCCTTTTATAAACTTATTTTAGTTATTAGTCATGCAAAATAAAATTCCCTTTGGATAACTTGGAAAAAGTAGGATTTTCTTTGCCAAATAGGTGTCTCTTATGTGAATTTGTTGAGGAATCAATCATTCACTTGATGTTGCCTTGCTCTTTTTCTTGCAAAATTTGGGGTTTAATTCTTCACCTTTTCAATTTGTCTTGGGTGATTCCCTTTAGTTTGTCGGACCTTTGGGAGAAATGGATTTCCATTCATCATAATCCATCCATTTTTATCTTATAAAATTTAGCAATCCCCCATCTTTTATGGGGAATTTGGAAGGAGCATAAAAATAAAATCTTTAGAGAGCATAATGTTAATGTTCATAGGATTTGAAAAAAGTAGTTTTTCTATAAATGATTTTTTTTATGTGGTGGATAAGGTGAAATACTCTTATTTAGTGGATGTGTCAAAGATTGAACATGATGTGTTGAGGCCCGGTTTATTAATTATTGGTCATGCTCCCCACCATCTATCATGGTATAAACCACACTTTGATGGTGCTATTAAAGGTAATCCTGGTATTTCTTGTGGTGGTGGGGTTCTTGGAGATGAAAATGTGAACCTTATAGTGGCCTATACTATCAATGTAGGTTCTTAGACTAGCAATTATGTGGAATTTGTGATAATGTATAATACTTTGAGGATTAGGTAGAATCTATATATCCATTCTCTTATCATTGAAGGAGATTATTTGAATATTACTAATTTCATAAATACAAAAACCCAACCTAGTTGGATTATTGATTCTATGATAATAGATCCCCTAGAGATCATAAGTAGGTTAAATTTTTTAAAGATTGTTCACATTTATGGGGAGGCCAATTGGATGGATAATAGGTTGGCCAATTGAGGATTATTAACAAGGTGATAAGGAGTTGGAAACATGGTTTACCATTGGAATCAATTTAGATGAACTTTAATGATCATAATAATAGTCACTTGTCACAACTTCATGTGGGAAATTACTCCTTGCTTAGGGAAAAGTTAGGTCAATACTATTGGTTTAGGGATTGAAATTAGTGGATGAACCACTTTATCAACGAGTTGGAATGTGAACAAGGATATTTGGGTGAAGAAAGTGATATCTAAGATTTAGTGGGGAAATTTCCTCTATAGTATTATGAAGATGGGAGGTGATAGGAACATGGGTGAGCATTGAGTTATAGAAGTTGCAAAGAGAATCCAAAATTATGGAAAATGATTAAGAATATGGGGTTAGATTATTTCCTCAAAATATTGAATGGACATGATACCCTCTTTGCAATTAAGTTTTCCAAGTAGTGGGAGAATATAAAGGTTTGTCTCCATAGCATGGAATTTAATGTAATAAAATAACTGATAATGGAGGCTACTAGTTTATCAATTGAGAGCTCAAATATTTTTGAGGATAAAGGAGTTGGAGATGATGTTATTTCACCATTCGTGAAGTTGAGCAAGGAGTTGAAAAAACTCCAATTTTTCCACATATTAAGCTCTTTGAAGCACCCCTAGAAGGAATTTTCTTAATGAATTATGAGGTATGTTACCATGGAGGGTAGATTAAAGTCTTTGTATCCTTACCACTTTGTTCTATTAAATCATTTTAGACACAAGAAATTGGTGTCATCTCTTTTTTATTTGCTTTCATCATTTGAATTATTTTTGAATGAGTGTAGGAAACCTATGTGTATGAATCCCTTCCACTAGAGGATTATTATGCTGATATGCAATTATGTGAGATTAAAAAACCCTATCTAGTCTATTAAGAAGGGCACAAAATGTTAGGCCTATGGTGTCAAGTGAAACCATGTGTGAGGCCCACCCATTGATTCAGGATATTATACTATTTTTCTTCCTTTTAGATTGACACATTGTGATATTTTTTGTGTTGATTACCAGACATTATGCTACTTTGATATCATTCAAACTGATACCTATGATTCTATTCATCTTATGATGATTTAGACAATAGGCTCTATATTTGATGTTTATTGATAGTTAAAAATGCATGTGTAGGATTGATAAATTATTGTTCAATAAATTGTAGTTATGATGTTGAATAACTAATTGTGATACAAATGTTCTTGATTATATAAGCAACATTTACAAGGTGTTGTACCCTTAACACAAAAGGCCACAAGGGTGAAAGGTCATATAACCATAATTAACATAAAAACAAACCAAACACAAAAAGAAAAAATAGCAGAGAAACGAAAACCAATAGAGGAAGCGAACAAGAAGTAACAACCAAGCCCCCTAATTGGAGATTTTTTCTCATTCCCCCATGAGGAATTTGAAGACATCTATCTTGGCCTGACTAGAGCTAGGTTCAATAGTAGGGTCACGTTTTTTAATCTTCTCCTAGAGCACTGAAGCTAGAGTGACCAGAAAATGATGGATCACTTTGAGAGTGAAGCATGTGAGGGTCATGTTTTTTAATCTTCTCCTAGAACACTGAAGCCAAAGTGACCACAAAATGATGGATCAGTTTGAGAGTGAAGCAGGTGAGACGATTAATCTTCCTTTCAACAGTGTTGACCCGAGTCATCAAAGCATTTAAATCTTGAGCAATTTCTCACAAAGGTGGCTTGCTTCATCTTTACATTCATGAGGGGGGTGAAGTTTGGGGTGGAGTCCTCCATGATCATTTTATTGAGTTTGGGGAAGTGGATTGGACCATCTATATTATCTTCAACATCCTCCTCCATCTCCTCATTACTGTTATTCTGTTTGGTGTCATGATCATAATTGCTAGAAATTTCATCAATAATAACCTCTGGTCTTTGTTTTCCGTCCAACCTATTGGATCTTCTCACATTGGCAGGCTCAGAACTAGCTCCGGGCTCGTTAACAGTCATGTTTCCCTCATCGCTAGTGTTATTAGTGATATCTTCACCCTCCTCATCCTCACAATTAGCTTCTTCAAAAAAGAAGGTGATAGAGCTCTTTTTTTTATTATCCGGGTTTTTCTTCATCACATGTTTGTCTATTGTGATACAAATGTTAATTTCAATATGGTCATGAGTAAAATTATTAAGTTTAAATAAAATAACAAAATGAAAATTATTGCTTATCTTGTGAAAATTGAATAAATGCTCTTATGTGAATTCAATGAATACAAATATGTGAGACTATGATAATTGGGAATTATAATATTTGTGATTGGAAATGCTTTATGAAATTTCATAAAGTCAATGCATATGTTTCATTTTAGTTGGTTCGACAATGAAATTTTAATTGGATGTATTAATGTGTGAAATTGAGTGTATAGGTATATATTCTATGGCCAACAGAATCAAAGGTCTTCAAGGAACCCAATGTGACAAACCTTGTAATACCGACTATAGTCCCTTTGGAGGGACGTTAGTCTTAATGTAATGTGCTTTATGTGAAGTGGTTTGAGGCATGAATGCATATTATTGTGAGGTCTTTAAGTCCTTAAGTTTGTATTTTAGTTTTTTAAATTATATATTTGAAGGTAATTTAGGATAATTTTGATTTATTTGAGTCTAAAAAGGGGTGAAAATCTAGTTATTTTGTGTAATTTTATTATTTTTAAACCCTTAGGCTGTTAACCCAAGAGTTGGGTGTACTTAATTGAACCCATATATTGGACTAAACTCAAGATAAGAATCCTCTTAAGCACCTATTAAGAAGGGTGATGAGCTTTGAGTTGTGAAGAGAAGTGAATGGACTTATTCCAATCACATCCCCATTTCTCTCCAAGTTCCTTAATGCAAGGTTTGGGGAAAGAGTTCTCAAGTGGACTCTTCTTTCTTAAGTGTTTGTTGAGTCTTTTTAGGAAGGAGTGGAAGAGACTCCTTTTTTTTGGTCTTCCACTCAAGGGAGACTTAGAGGGGGTGTGTGTATGGATGCAAAGGTGACAAGTTTCACCTCCCCATTTGTGAGGATTCCAATTAGGATTCTATTTATCTCATCTTTTTTGCATGTTTGGGGGTTCTTTTGGGGTGGCAATTTTGGGGATTTTCTTGAAGGAGTTGTGTGCATAGGATTTTGGAAGGCTTGGAGCTCTTCTACAAATTTATTTCTTGGAAAGATTGAAAGGTAGGATTCATACTCTTTGTGTATTTTTGGTATGAAATTTGGTGAAATGTTGTAATGATTGTATGAATTTGCTTGGAAAAATTCTTGTTCTTGTTGTGTTGTTTAAATTATGGGGATTTCTCTCTCACTTCATGAGAGCTTCCCAAATGTGGGGTTAAGAGAGGGAGAACTTCCCATGGGGAAAACTCTATCCTTTGAGAAGGTGGAGTTTGGGTATGAGTACCAATCTTGTTATTGGAGCACGGATTTGGGATGTGAAGTTAGATGCAATGAGAAATGAAATATGTGAAGAGAAGTGTACAAAATATTTATGAATTTTATATGTTCTTCCCCATTGGGTAGAGATGTCATCTCGTCTCCCCATTATGAATCTTGAGTAGATTCAATGTGTGTGTTAATCCCTGGGTTGGGTGTTAATATGTAAGTTTTTGTGTTTTAATGTTGTCGTATGGTTATGTGTTTGAATATGACTCAGTTTCTATGAAGACCTCCTAGCTCGGGGTCAGTTGGTTTTTCTAGCCAAAGGTTGGGTGGTGAGTACCCTATTGGCCTTGGAAGAAAGTTTGTATCTTGTGCAGGTTTGCAAATCTGAGGAAGCTCTTAGATTTGAAAGTATCTATTTTCCATTGTGAATAATATTAGTTGTGTAATTTTGATGTGAATTGCTCTCTTAGGGAATTGTTAAAAAGTTTTGTACTTACTATTGTAAAATGCATGTGAAATATTTAGTAGATGTACATTTGCAAGAAAAATGCTTAGATCTTAGGATACAAATCCCTGTTTAGATCTCAAACAAAGCAAAAGAAAAATGAATAAGAAAATAAAAGGAGTCATAGATTTAGGGTCTAGTAAAAAAAGATTAAAGAACTGTAAATAAATAAATAAAAATGGTTGGGGTGAGCCCCATCTAAGAAGTTGTGGCTCCTTGGGGAGGCTGCAACCTCCACAATGAGGATCACCTCGTTTTTAATTTGACTTTCTATTCCCTACAGTAATCAAAAGATAAATACAAGACTTTTGCTAAACCATTCGTAGTTGTTGTCCAAGTTTTCATTTTCCTCTACCAACTGAAAATGGAGAAACTTTGTGCAATTTGTTGGAAGTTTGTTTGTCATTGAGGAGATTGTTGAGAGTATGGCATATGGTTTTGTTAATGGTGTTGTCATTGATGTCAACCCATTGTATAGATGCAGAAGAGTCGGTTCAGAGAAGACCAAGTGGTTTGGATAATTACCTGTCCTGAGTGCAGTTTTAGTGTTACAATGAACTAGTTTTGTGGTTCACATTGCTCCGCTAGGCATAATTTTTTCATGCATTTTTGAGGTGTTCATTGTGCATGTTGAACATATTCAAATCCAAAGTTTCATGGTTTTTTATCTTCCACAGTTGAAGATATTGTCGATAGAGTATCGACTAAGTTGTGATAGAGTAGTGGTGCAAAGTGTATGTTGGAATGCTCTGCATTTCACCATAGATGAATGTTATGTAGATTTGTGGAAGTGTTTATAGATGTCGAAGGTGTGCACATTCCAAGTGGCAAGTGTTTTGGTGGTCCGCGTGTCAAGGTGTGGATGAACAACTGGTTCATTCAGATATTACTTCACTAGTTTTACTATCCGATGTTGACCTAAGTATTTTGGGGTCGTGCAAAGTTAATTCATGTAAGGAGAAGATTCATGGGAGCAATTATAGGTCATACCGATCTATTTTCATGTGTTACACGCTTTGATTCCATCCGCAAGATGTATGTGTTAATTTTTTGGGTAGACATGTTATGTGGTGCATAGTACATCTAATTAGGCCGACCTCATTGATGTTTTGGATAGTTGCGATGTATATATAAGGTTGATTCATTGTGTGAATTTGGTGGATAGAGTGTGTGTGAGATTTGGTGTAGAGAGAAGTGCAAATCATAGTTGTGATGAAGTATGAAGTGTGTTAAGTCAATTTTCTGAGCTTCAGTGGAACTGTATCTTTGGCATGTTGCAGATACATTATTAGCAGTTCATTTGGAAGTGAGCCACCCTTTCTTCTATCTCTTTCTCTATTTTGGGCAGTGAAACACCGACAGTGAGCCATTCTCTTTTTGGACAATGAGTCTACCATTCTATATCAAACAATGTAACCAATTATAATATATTGTGAGCTAATCCTCGATGTGGTCTTTTCCTTTTTGGATTTTCCACGTAAAAATGGTGTTCTTGTATCTATTGATGTGATGCATGCTTTTTATGTTTATTTCCATTACTACATATTGAATGAGATGTTATGAAATGCATTTAAAGTTAATGAATTTCAGGGAATACTGACTCACCCCCCCTCTCAGTATTCTAGATGTTCAACAATTGGTATCAGAGCTTGGTTCCTTCAATTGGCTTGATCATTTGGGTAGATTTTGGAGGTTGAACACATGGCTACAAGGAAGCATCCTATTCCTCTAGAAGAGATTATCCCTAAAGGGTTTATTGAAGAAGATTGTGAGGTCGATATGGAAGGAGAACTCATGTCAACTCTTGATGATTTGGATAAAGCAGAAGCTCAAAATGGAGATTTGAAAAAGGATCTTAATGATGCAAATGAGTGTATCAAGAAGTTGAGAGAGAAACTCAAGAATGCTAAAGAAAGAATCAAGGAAACAAATGAGCAGCTCAAGAAATCAAATGAGGCAATAATCGGTCTACAAGTACAAGTTGAAGAAGGAAAAATAGTTGAAGATTGCCTGAATGCCAAAATGAAAGAAAAAATTGAAGAATTTTCAAAGCTTGAACAAGAGATTGTAACTTTAAGATCAAATCTGGAGAAAGCAAAGAATCAAGAGGGAAAGTTCAAGAAGAGCTCCACAATGTTTGATGAGATGATTGCAAATCAAAAGGATTCTAAGGAAAAGAAAGTTTAGGGTTTGAGAAAGGAGAAATTTCAAAGGTAAATCAAACTCCAAAGAATGTTGAAAAAAAATGACAAGAAGAACAATATCAAACAAGTCCAGAACCAAAAGAAAGAATTCAAAAGGCCTCCTATTAGACAACCTGCTGCACAAACCTATTCATCTTTTAATGGTTACTATTATTCCTCCAATAAGTTTGGACATAGAGCTATAGAGTGTAGAAGAAAAATGAATTAGAATGTTCAATCCTTTCCCGGTTAATGTTTTACATGCAATAGATTTGGTCATAAAGCTAGTGAATGCAAAAATCAGATGATGAGTGGTTACAATAATGGCATGATGTTTCAATCTTTTAATGGTTACTGTTATACATGAAATGGATTTGGGCATAAGAGTTTTAAATGTAGTTCTAGAATGGAAAGAAGTAAGCTTGTTCAAAAATGTGTCATATGCCACAATTGCAACAAATTAGGACATATTGCTAAGTTTTGTAGAAACAAGAATGTGAAACCCTTAGCTTCACAAAAGAAGAATGATTCAGTAGAAAAAAAAGTGGATCCAGTTGAGAAGAAGAAGGAAATGAATAAGATATAGAAGAAAAAGGATGAGAATGAAGTGAAGAATGAGTCTATGCCAACTCTTGGTGCAAATGTTTCCTCCATAAAATAGTTGAAGAGCTTTGGCTCAGGGGGAGTTTTAACAAAAAAATCCTTAACCCCTTGCCAAAGATGTGGTGTCTATGCCAACTCTTGGTGCAAATGTTTCCTCCATAAAATAGTTGAAGAGCTTTGGCTCAGGGGGAGTTTTAACAAAAAAATCCTTAACCCCTTGCCAAAGATGTGGTGTTGATGCCATCAACACACTGGTATAGATGTTGAATGACATGCTTAATTTGTTGATGGTATTTCCAGTATGGAATTTCCTGTTATGGAGATTTGTGGAGTAATTAAAGTGACCATGTCAACATAGTGAGGGTCTATTAGATTTTTGACCTAACTTTATCTGTAACATTCAATGCAAATTAGGTCACCAAAAAAAGGTTTATATTTCATTTTGCACAATCAAAATTCATTTGTATTCAAGAAATTGAAGTAGAGAAGTAGAGGAAAGGCGACTTGAAGCATTTGGTGTGTTGTGCGAAACCCTAACCATCAAAGAATTCCAAAGGTATTTACAGTTTCTTGCTATACCCTAGTTCTATGAAGTTTATAAGATGTTCACTCCACAAGTAGTTGATGTATTGGAATGATCGAGACCTAAGTTTAAGAAACATCCATTTATGGAGATGGATCCAAAATGAACATTTTTGAGGGTTCCATATGGTGTGATGCACACAAAGGAATATTGGGTAAATGAATTGACAAGAGATGATTTTGAATTGAAACCTAAATTTGGAAGTTTGATGAAGTTGTATGTATGGAACAACTTTCTAAATTTCTGCCATGAGGATGAGTGGGTAAAGTATGTGCTTAAGAGAATTGATGGAAAGTTCATGTGGTTAGATATGCTACATATTATGAAAAAGAAAGCAATAAAGGTGGTTACTAGTTTGTGCTCAAATGGACCCGTTCTGAAAAATGAAGGTTATGAAGAATGAAATGGTAATGAAGCTCATCAGTGTGAATTTTGACAAGCACATCCTATCGATGAAGGACATTGATGATTTGGCAGTTACGTATGCATCGATGATGATTGGTTGTAAAATCTATTATACAAATTGAGAGAACTCTGTGTTAGCTACCGCTGTTCATACTGCTCACTAGATGGTGAAAGGTCTGGATATTGATTTGTGCGAACTCTTGAGACAATAGTTGATGGAGAATCTTTAGAAGACCAAGGAATCTTGGTACCCCTTCCGGTATGGTACGCTAATTGTATGCTTATTGTTCTAATTTCTCAGAGAAGTTCTTAGTACAAAGAACATTGTGTGGTTGGACAATATTCTTGTTGCTATTTAGATTGGAGATCATGTGAGAAGGTTAGGAGTCCTGAAAACCAAAAAATCCATGTTGTGGGATTTCTTCAACTCATTTCAAGGAAAAAATCAAGAAAGAGAGGATATCGACAAAAGTGGTTGAGAAGTATAATAATGACATCATTTTTATGGTTAACAGAGACAACTGCATTATGGAGGTAGTTGAACCTAGAACTGTTTGGATCCCAGAGATGGGATATGAGATTACATTAGAAGAGCTTATCAGGTTTGCAGAGATTATGTTAATTAAACCAAGAGATCCTACAATAGATAGGTTTGGAACCTATGAAGAGAAATCCAGTGAAGTGTACCTAAAACAAAAAGAAAAGGAGATAAAGAAAAATGTTGAAAAGTTGAAGGCATAGTTGGAGGAGATTGTATGTTCACCAAAGAGTCTTGCAGAGAAATTCAAAAGCATACCTTCTCCTTCAAAGGCTACTCCCAACACAAGAAGGCCAGTTAGGACCTCTACCTTTTCTCCTACTATTTCGAAGTCCTCTAGAACTATGCCTTTAGTAAATCCAAAGAAGAAAGCTACATCCAATGTCTTTGTACAACAACAAACTCTTAAGAAGAAAAGAATGAAGGAAAATGCCACAATGGATAAATACATCACCTGCAAGGATGAAGACGATATAGAAGAGGAAGGACCACAACTTATTCAGAAGAAAAAAATCTCAAGCCTCCATGGAAGAGATTAGTGTGAAAATAACAAATGTTGATATTGTTGATAATGAGAGTGAAGAAGTGGGAAGAGAAAAGAAAGCTTTCAAGATTCAAAGAAGAGAAAATAAGTTAGGAGAAGGTAGAAATCTCCTAAAGGCAAGGGGAAGAAGAAAGAAAAAACCCCTCCGATAAGGGAACATAGCCCTTTGAAGTTTGATGCTTTGTTTTATAGTATTTCAAAATTTGGTCTCTTGGAAGAGACAACTAAAATGTATCCAAAGTATAATGATGAGGATAAGGAAACCATTGAAGAGACCATAGTTAAGTATATGATCATATTCGACACTGGGTTGGATAAGATTTAGGATTAATTACCTGATGAGTTGAAGAATGTTTTAACTACAAGAATGCAAGAAGCTATTGTTTTAACTACAAGAATGCAAGAAGCTATTGAAGATGCAAAGATAAAGGAATTTTCCTTGGAGAAGGCTGGTTCTTCTCTTACAGTTGAGGACAAGTACAAATTTTCTAAACTGTACAATGCAAAATTTAGAATAAATAAAAGAGTTAACACTCTAATGAGAAGAGATAAAGAGGACATTGAAAGGATAAAAAATGAGACACTACAAAAGGTTACAAACATGGAAAAAGAATTGTGAATGTCTCTAGACAATGAAGAGAAATTGTAGCATGATACAACTATTTTGGAAGTTAATAACTTGTTAATGAGCAATATGAGCATGTTCCTGAGCCTGAGGGTGGACAAAAAAACATTATGACAGATAAAATCCCTCCGGATGAAGAGATGAATGATAAGCTTGGGTAGGAAGATGTGTCAACTGATAACTCCCCTCCTAATGTGAAAAATGTTGTTGAGGAGAAGAATGATGATATGCAGGATGCCTCAGAGAAGGAGAAAGCTCAAACAAAACAAAATTTTCTCCCTTTGGATATGTAGAAAGATATGGAATAGAAAGAAGAAGTAATCCCAGAGAAGTATCAGGTACAAAACGAATAGAGTGTGCCTCCTTTGAATAGTGAGAAATCTACAAAAGGAGAAAAGAATACAAGAGAATGCTCTAATAACAAAGAGAAGGAAAAGAGCGAGAAGGAAGAAGAAAGTGCTCAAACAATTGGTGAATCCTTCAAAGCTTTTGGAGATTCACCGAAAAGTCTACTGGATATGCCACTATAGTTTCAACTGGTGGTATCTTTATAGTTATTACAAATTCCCATGCAAAAAGGACAAGTATATATGGACAAAATGTCTCCCCTGCATAAATTATAGCTTAGTGATGCCTTTCATGCCTTTGTAAGGAAGGAGATACTCTAGACACACCAAAAGAGTGCAAAAATGATTGATGAAGCAATAAAAGTGTTACACGATAGTTTCCCCAGAGAAAATGTTGATAATTCTCTATTCAGTGTGCAACAATTGAGGCTATTACTTGATTCCTTTAAGGAATATTCTATCGACTTGGAAGAAAAGTTGGAAAAATAAATGAGAAAGAATGTCAATGACAAGAGATTGATCAAAATATATGATAAATGTAGTGTTACACATGGTAAGTTGGAAGGAAACTTAAAATATATTCAGAATTATGTGGAATAAGCTAACATTCTATTTCAATTGTCTTTAAAATTGCCTAATTATACAAGGAGCAAAAAGGACCAAATGGACTTAATAGAGTCACAAATTTCTCAGGCCTCTGGTGTTTATGATCCGGTAAGTGATGCAAATGGTGCAACAAGGACAACTATTGAAAATCTGCATGGACAATTCTTCCAAGTGCAAGAATAAAAAGAGAAAATCATTGTGCATTATAGTCAACTCAGAGACTTGGTAAGTGCAAGGCTTACATCTCTGACTGGAGTTTTAGTTGATGTTGAAAAGGTGTTGTAAAAGAATCTAGTGCCCAGTTCTCTGTATGAAGGGGAGGACCTCCTTATGCAGTTTGAGAGTCAATGTAGTTTGCTTGCCTTCGCCAAGAAGGATTGGGAGATAGGAAAGAAGGATTGGGAGGCACACCTTGCAAAAGTGAAGGTGTCTAATAAGGGTAGTTTACCCTCCTCAAGCTGAGTTGTACATTTTTGCTTTGTATAGATAGTTTTTGCAATGTACATATGCAAAAGTACTTGATGATGTTGTGGTATAAGTATTTATCATTTTGGTAATGGATAACATTGTTAGGGGGAGTTACATTGATGTAAGTATGTTTGTAAGTGGGAGTACATCAAAGTAAATCAATATCTTTTTGATACCCTTTACCCTTGATGTCAAAGGGGGAGTATTTTTGGCTAGATGTGTTACCATCAATAACAAAGGGGGAGATTGTTGGAAGTTTGTTTGTCATTGAGAGGAGATTGCTGAGAGTATAGCATATGGTGTTTTTAATGGTGTTGTCATTGATGTCAACCCACACATTGCTGTCAACCCATTGTATGTTAGATGCACATGAAAAATAAGAGGGGGGATGAATCAGTTGTACATTAAAACATTCAATCCCTCATTAAATTTCAAACCCTTATCAACATTTAAACCCTCATCAAGCATTAGCAAAATGTAAACATCTGAAACAACAAAGAAAACACAACCATACACAAGAGAACACCAGATTTATATGGAAAAACATAAGTAGGGAAAAACCATGGTGAGGATTAACTCACATATATATGAATAGAAACACTGAATACAATAGGCTCATTGTTGGAGGGCTCACTACCCAGAAAAGAAGAAAGGCTCACAGCCAAGGGCTCACTACCCAAAGGACTCATTGTCTGGAAGAAAGGATAAAGAAGAAAACTATTACAGAGAGATTCACTATCTCAGAGCAATAGGAAAGATCCACCACTGCAAATCTATGCCATCTACAACCTTTGGCTCATTGCCTCCAACAACTTCAAGCACACTAAATATGTAGAAACCTTCTGCCCATTGCATCTAGAGTCATAGGCATTAAAATAAAACTCAAATCACCACACTTGATCACATTCACATCTCACAACACCTTACACACTTGCCACACACATCTCCAATAATTTACCTTGAATTTATACCATCCATGACCTAAACAAATTCAATTAGGTTGGCCTTAATGCAATGTATGCACCTCAAACATGCAACACCAAAATAGGTCGGCACAAAACACCTCTGCAATGGAAATAAGTGAAGGAAGACCACACCAAGGGTTAACTAGGACCCAAATCTACACCCACATATTACCACGCTTCCACAAATGACATACAACCTCCACAATTAGAACTAGCACGCTAGGTTGGATAAACTTACAGTAACATTAACAAGTGACCACATGCACACCTCTCCAAGTTCGAAAACACCTCCTAGACCACATAGAAACTCTCCACAAAATCTAGGAATATTCAACATCATTAGAATATTCAAAACTATTGACACAACCACTTGAAACTAAGGACACTTTCATTTTTGTGCAACTAGACACACTTGCACATACATACAACTCACTAACCAACCTTGAAAAAAACCTCGGCACCAGAAACCTCAAGGGAAGGAAGTTACAAACAATATAAGAATGTTCCCAAATCCGCAAGACAAGAAACCTCAATGTAGAGAAATGCGGATAAATCTTATTTCTCCTAGACAACCTTCTTCATAGGAAAACACATTGTCAAACACATCTTCCATTGCTACACAATCCAAAACATGAAACTCCGGAAATAAAACCTCTGATCATCACATCCAAATTGCACAAGCATATCTTCAACCATGACGAAATGTAGAGCACAACACATAAATCTATCACACTGCACACTCTTTTATTCAAATTTTCTCAAAAGTACTTGGAAACCAAGTGAACCAACTGCATCAACACCACCTACTCAACACTATAACACCTCATCATGACTACACTAGAGGTTGACATCAAACCATAATACAGGTGACAACATAGTGCAACACTCAACAAATCAAACAATCTGCACACTATTGACATCAATGACAACACTTGCAACATACTTGCAAAAATATCCCCCTTTATCATTGATGGCAACACTAGCTTTGAAAAACCATCAACAACAAAAAAAATATCATCAAACAACAACTTTGCATCAATTAGTACTCTCCCTTATTTGGGAATCTCTTACACTTCTTTTCTTTGTGTCTTCAGACACTATTCTATCCATCTTTCTATTCTCCCCCCTATCTTGAGAATTTTTTTAGACATCACTCTCCCCTTGTGTTTTTCAGATCATATTCTCCCCCTTTGACACATCACCTACATAAATTTTTTCTTTTCTACTCTTCCCATTTGACATTTGCATACATCACTTTGACACCACTTGCTCCCTTCACTTTAGGCAACACTAGCAAGCATCTACTCTTTTTCCACTGCTTTTCTCCATACAACTCTCATTGCTATACATTCTGCACTACTCATTCTTCATTGCTCCCTCTAATGCTTGCTCTTTTCTACACACTCCCGTTAGGGATGCAAGATATGTTCCACCTTACTGCACCAAAAAACAATACTACCTACTCCCCCTGAGAGGTAGCCTTCAACATCAGTCCAAGACCAAGAATGTATCTTGAAATGCTTCCCACACATATGAACACAATTATGCATCTAGTTGAAAGAATGGGGGGAAATAGCCCCTAAATTTTGTCAGAGATACTCAAAAGTATCTCTTAGAAGAGCCTTAGTGAAAATTTCTAAAACTTGATCCTTTGTAGGGACATACTCCAACTTCACCTCATTCTCTACAACTTTCTCCCTTATAAAGTGATATCGGATAGAGATATGTTCTTTTCTTGAATGCATTACCGATTTCTTTGAAATATTGATAGCACTTGTATTATCATATAAAATACAAATAGGTTCATCATATGATACTTTGATATCCTTCAATGTTTGCTTCATCCACAACACCTATGTGCAATATGATGCTACTGCAATATATTTTACCTCTACAATAGATAATGGCATTGAATCTTGCTTCTTACTCCACCATGAAACTAGTATGCTTTCAAGAAAGAAAGCACCTCCACTTGTACTTCTTCTGTCATCTATACAACCTTCCCAATTTTCATTTGTATACACATTCAGAGAGAAATCAATATCCTTGGGATACCATAGACCAAAATCCGGAGTGCCCTTCAAGTATCTAAATATCCTCTTTACTGCTGCAACATGTGATTCTTTGGGATCTTCTTGAAATCTTGCCACAAGACAAATTGAATGCATGATATTTGGTCTAGTAGCAGTTGGATATAGCAGTCCACCAATCATTGATCTATACTTTCTCTGATATGTCTTAAGAGATTCATCATTCTTGCTCAACTTACAACTAGTAACCATATGGGTACATATTGGTTAGAATCCTCCATCCCAAACCTTTTCAACATTTCCTTGGCATACTTTGATTGTGAAATAAAAATACCTTTCTCTGATTGACTGATTTATAGCTAAAGGAAGAAATTCATCCCCCACACATTGGCATCTCAAACTCTTTTTTGCATTTCTTGTAAACCTCTTGCACATACCTTCATTTCCTCCAAAGATAATGTCATCAACATACACTACCACAATCAAGATTTGTTCTCCCTCAACCTCAAAGTAAAGGTTTCTATTTGTAATACCTTTTCTGAATCCTTTTTGCAACAAGTACTTATCCAACCTTTCATACCAAGCTTTGGGAGATTTTTTGAGTCCATGCAATACTTTCTTCAATCTGCAGACAATATCAACATTATCTGACAACTGGAAAATCTTCTGGTTGCTCAATGTACACTTCTTCTAACTCACCATTCAAGAATGCAGACTTGACATCCATATGATAAACCTTGGTGTTGCAAAATCCAAAAACATTCTAATAGCTTCCATCCTTGTCACCAGAGCAAAATTTTCTTCAAAATATATTCCTTCCACTTGTGAGCCCTTACACAGAAGTCTAGCCTTATTTCTGAAAACTTTTCCATATTCATTCAACTTGTTCTTGAAAACCCACTTAGTTCCTATTGCATTCTTATTTTCTAGTCATGGGACCAATTCCCAAGTCCGATTCTTCTCAATCTATTCCAACTCTTCTTTCATAGCTTTGATCCAATTCTCATCTTTGCATACCTCAGTCACTATTTTGGGTTCTAACTCTAAAAATAAACAAAAGTTTATCTATTCCTCTATCATAGCAACCTTTCTCCTTTTCATCACACCTTTTCTTTTATCTCCAATGATCTGATCTTCAAAATGATTCTTGTACACATAATTAGGGGTCTTAGGGATCTTTTCTAGAGCATCTTCCTCTTCAATTGTCATATATTTTTCTATCTCTATGTAATGCCTTGCTAAGGAACCCTAGAGGACAACACAACTATGCCAAATTAATGGAACAAATTTATTTTTAAAAGTGAAATACACAATAGATTGCATAACATAACATAACATAACATATACAATAAACCTAGGTCCTCTAAGGTTCCATGACTGTGCTACTCACATAACTATCCACCAAGTCAACAAGAATCATTTCATTAACTACTACGATAACAAGATTAATCTAACAAAGATAGTTCATTTTAAATCACCACATTAAATGATCCAACATTATTTACTTCCATATCAAGAAATCTGATAAACAACAATAAAGATCATTTCTATATAACTAACATAAGCATGATTCCTTACAAGAGAGTACATCAAAGGTGTTACATCATTACAATCTTTACAACAAGGCTTCCCCAAGTACATGGGGGAAGAATACATCTGATTACAATAAGAAATACAACTAATATACAATCTGATACATATACACAAAAGATAGTCCTGTCGAAATGGAACAGGAACATGAACCCGCTACACAAGGTACAACCTCCACACACACGAACATGCAACAAGGATACCCAATGAAGGAAAAAAGCACCAACCTCTCGACCATGTGGAACCCTAATGTCCACCCCCTATGCTAGGAGATAACACAAGGCCCCACTACAAAGAAAACAGTCAGAAAGCAATAGGCTAACACAATCAAGGGTTGCATATGGACTCCAACACAACACTACTCGCAACACAACATCACATACACCACTGACTTCACTTCTAGAGGCACACACACAACATGAAGAGAAAATACAACTAGGGAATGCTAGACTGCAATAGGGAAGAGTGTCATCACATGGTTTTGGCATGGGTCGTCCTGACAGTCTCTCACTAGACGCCGACCCCCATCTATGGTTATCCTGACAGTCCCTCACTAGACGTCAACTCCATAGGGTGACACACACAGAACCAACATTCCTTTCATGAGGACAAGGAAGTTGATCTTGTCAACCAGACCTTCTCAACCCATCCTTAGCCTAAATGAGCACTACAGGCATGGGTGAGACATCCATTATCTTGTTTATTGGGAGATATATCCATCCACCTAATTCATTTTTTGGTTATTACTGGATTAAGAAACTCTCCAATGGGTTGTCTTGACAGTCTCTCACTAGACGCTGACCTCCATTGAGAGCCACTCCCCCTACTTGCAACTAGTAAACCCTACAAACAAGCAAGGCACTTGCAAACTTAACCTAACCACATGAATCCCACATAGTGCAAGGCATAGACCATCTTGCCCACATATCACAACCGCAAGAATGTATACTCAGTGCAAGGCTAGACCCTCTTGCACACAACTCAAACAATACCAACCACTTCCAAGTGAAACAAACATAAAACCCATACATACAAAATACTCCCTCCTAAGCCTCTGGAAGTCAACCTTAATGACTTACACAATGGCTCCCACTTTAAACATTCACCACAATCATCCCAATTTCCAATAATCAACACAATAAAACAAACAATCACTCAAATAATACAACCATGAAGTACACTATTTCCACATTTCATTTTACTCATAACTTAGCCACTAAACTCACTCAGTTGGTCATTTACCACAATAACATGTATTCTAAATAACTAATTAGAGAATTTACATATCAATTGGTATTTGAATATGAAAGAAATCAACATTTTAAAAGATCATCTAAATTCATTTATTTAATTAAATCCTTCAATTACCTTAATATAATTAAATCAATTTCTTTTTTTTTTCTAGTTAAATTTTCCCATTTACATTTCTACAAATCATTTAATTTTCATATGCAAAAACATCCTTTCTACTATAACCATAATTTATATTCAAATATACATTATACATATACATACATACATACATATATATATATATATATATATATATATATATATATATATATATATATATACATACACATACATATACATACATACATATATATATATATACATATATATATATATACATACATATATATATATATATATATACACATACACATACATATGAATAAGCACACACATACATATATAAACAAAGATATATATATATATACATGCATATATATATATATATACATAACCGAATACCGACATACTACATAATCGGCGAATTTCAACATGTAATGCATTCAACAACTCATAATATCAATATAAACATTGAATTTCCAAACATAACAATGGAAGGTAAATCGAATACTAATGATAATATAGAGTTTATCGAATTCCCAATGTAAGGAATCAAATATTAAGCATGATAGGATTCATCGCATACCGGACCATATGAAGCAACTGTAAATCACATTCCAAGCAAATAAATCACAGTATATAATATAAGATCGCCATACAACAAAAGCCAAATATACAACATCATCGAAATTATAAATATGACCGATGACCAAACTTAAAATAGAAACATCGAATTGTATTATCGATTGCTAAGTATACAACATAATCATGGATATGAGTTCGAATATTCAACAATGAATACAACACACAGGAAAATAAAATCGCATCCTACAGTTTCAACTACCTCATAGCCCCAAATGTAACCAGTGAATGCCATATACAATGCATATTGATCGAATACCAAGCATAAATGTATTCAGTACAAAATTTAATATTTTCAGGGTTATGGATATAATGATCACTAGCTAGATCTGAACATGGTTTCTATACTTTACTGGTTCCAATAAGATAATAAGATAACAGATGACAACTACCACATCGCTTAAATTTTCAATGATTGCATAGTTGGTTTTAGAACTGTCTCAATACTACTAGATGGTGCCTAGGGATCACAGTTTGATTAGATTTGAGGTTACACAAGGTTAACAACACTTGGAAACACATATAATAGGCTATATAAGGAGTCGGCTTACCCTGTGTGATGTGGTAAGGTCCAAGAAGAGGTAACATCTCAAACAAAGACTGCGACAATGAGAAAGTCTCCCCATACTCAAAGTAAGGTTCAAGTACAACATACATTATAGGGCAAGGGTATCATTATGAGAAGATCCAATCTAAGTCTAATCCATTGATATAAAAATTGTAATTGGGGATGATATTATTGCAACACATGCTCCAATTTGGTGCAATACAAAGAGAGGCAAAATATAATATTATGAATAAAACTTAGGCAGAGAAATGGATTCAGGTGTAGCATAAGGGCACCAAATGAAATAAGCTAAAATTTCTAAAGTTGTTTAGATGAAATAAGATGAGCCGGGACAATCAAGAGGACTATTGATTTTAGTTTTTGAGCAAAGACGAAGGGGTTTACTAAGCTGTGCAACATTGAAAATGGCACCGTCATTTGCTTATAGGAATAAAATGATGATAAAGGAACAAAAATGAGTTTACAAACCAGAAAGTTCCAGTTCTACATTTACTATTTAATACAAGTCCCAATAATCGAAAAGCATAACACAAATGCAAGCATTTAATCCATTTCTCAGTAATAAACTACAGGCATTTGAACATTGCATACAAAATTTCTTTCAAATTCAAAAAACTGAAAAGCACAAGCGTACCCGTGGATATTTAGTTCTTCCTTTGCAAATTTCTTTCTCTGTTTCCCCTAATTCCCCACAAAATCCGTAGCATAAGAAATTTTCTTGCAAACCAAAATTAGTTCCCTTCCCCTGAAAACCGAATCCATCTTCCAAATCTCCCCAAAAGATAATTATTTACAAAGGAAGGCTATCTATTTTTGAAAACCAAAATCTAATTAAATCTCACAAAATCCCCAACAAGCATTCAGTGCCTTTTTCAACAAACTGTTCAAACTTGTGCATGAACTTGCATGAAAACCTTTCTATCTTTTTATATTATTTTTACTATTTATTAATTATAACCTTCCATTATAATTTTATTTTATTTTATTTTTTATTCAAGGGAAAAATGCTTTTTGGCCGGAGCTATGAACCGAAATACAACTATTCAACAATACCACCCCAACGGGGTTTGAACCTTGGTGGCAAGAACAACAATGCCACCTATAAACCATCACACCATGCCAATATCGGCATAATTTTATTTTATTTTAATATTACATTTCACATTTAATTTATTATAAACTATAATTATTAATAAATGTATTTATATTTAATTATCAAAGTGCCCTTTTTACTTAATAATTTATTTTAATACATCAATTAACCAAAACAACATTTTTCAAACAATTTAAATTAAACAACCAAATGTCAACAAAAATTACCTAACCATCACTAGGGTTGAAAAGCAAGACCAACTAACCACAGACAAACTGACACACCAACAAGGTATTAGACTAGATACTCATCCTCTTTGAGAATGATGGCTAAGGTAGGGGACCAAACATTATCTCCGGTCAACTATTCCATTGGGTTTAAGGTAAACTCAGCCCTGCCAATTCAGGTGGAGTTGATGCCTAGTACCTGCAACCTACAACACAAAAACATCTTTGCACACACACACACACACATATATATAATCATCACATACCTAGTGAAAGGAAATCAAAACGTCGTAGGGTTCTCACAAGTGAGAAATATGACATCCTTCCATTCACACCTATAACATTTAAAAGCATCATATAATATGTCAAATAACATCTTGTAACATCAATAATCATAAACCATTCCAAAATAAGGTAACACATTCTATCTCTAGCAGATACATAATCATATCATAATCATCATCTAATATAATAACATATTGAACAAGTGTCATTATAAAATGTTCTAACCACAAGCAAAGAGTACTTGAGACATAAAATGAATCCACAAACATCTGGCATAAACATCATAAAAGGGTGAATCATGGAGGGGAACTACACCCTCCCCCTCTAAGGTTCGACTTACTCCGGGAGGTCACAAGGTTAGAATGAAACATACCGATTCACTCAAACACCTATCAAAGATACCACTCCAACAGACATCCTTGCAGGATAAGATTTTCATTCAACACTCTCATATAACACACTAAACTTAAAGCATAGTAAGGTCTCAACCAAGAAGAAAGGAAAGGAACATCAACACATGTTTGCAACTTCTAACACACATCATATTCAAATATAATCCACACTGGCATTCATATTAATTAGCTCTACCAAACTTACATGGTCATTTGTCAAAAGAATCTATAGTTCATTATCATCTAACTATCACATATTATGTGAACTTCTTTATCCCAACACACTTTTCTCTAGCATCCCATAAGACGTAAAAAGGGTACAAATGCATCTCATCATGAAAACACATTTCAGTTATTCAAATCTACATAATACTATCTGATTACCCAACATGACTAGCTCCAATCTCTGCAATATTCTCCCTTAACACACTATCAAAAGTTCAAATTGAACCTAAAAAAAACAACACTTAGCAACTAAAACTAGGGCCAACAATTCCAAAAATTCGGAATGACCACCCTAAGAGATTGAATAAGAATACTCAAGAGAATAAATTATTAATTTCAATCATTAAATCACAAAAAATGCCGGCAATTCAACATCCATAAAGAATAAAACATGACAAGTGTCACAAAATAAATGAAAAGGAAAGAGCTCGATGGCCAGTCCTAGCATAAGAAAATCGAAAGAAATCATGCTAGCCCTCAACATTACAAAACACCAATCTATACATATTTTGGAAAAACACCATATCAAACATAACCATAAAACAAGGTGACTAATATCAGCCACACCAAAGGGAGTAACCGCTACATGACACCTAAGACCCCATTGTCCTAAGTGCGCGAGAGATTGCACACACTAGAAACATCAAGACATTGGGTTATAAATATATCTCTCTTAAGAAAATTTGGACAACAATCAAATAATCATGGTTTCCTACCTCTTACATTCATTTACTATCTTTTAATGCAATACAATATTTTCCTTACACACTAGCGTTCATGTAGTCATCCTTTATGTAAATAACATATACAAGAGAGAGAGAGAGAAAAATTACAAGCATGAACAAACATAAGGTGAGGTCTAGGGAATGCACAACCAAGAAGACTTGAAACGAAAGCTTCAAGGTTCACTATTAAAGTTACACTACTATCCCACATATAATGGGATCATATGTATCCAGAGTACCTAGGGTGTGAACTCTTGATGATATTTTCTGCATAGCAACAACTCAGACAGAATATGGAAATCGTATCTCTCTTGAAAGGTAAATCTCTACCAGCAAGCCTCAAGAGATAACCCCAAGGTCTCTAATGCTATGTCTTGATAATGCATAAACAACCCAATGATAAATGTGAAAATGCTGGTAATCACAATGGGACCTTACTACAAGCAAATACTGAATCTCTAATTTTATCAGATTTAGCAATATAATGATACTTCAATCCTAAATCTAACCCAATGATAAAAAAAAAAACAAAAGATAAGGGTTTCAAAGAGACTACTAGATTAATACTACTCTTTAAGATTAACAATGGAAATGACAAACACTTGAAATGGACCAATCCCTCAAAATTAATTTCTACTTGACCCAGATGAATCTGCAATCTTATAGAAATAGTGCAATCTTCTAAGGTGTTAAAGATTTTCAGATCATGAACATTCATTCAAACAACCCTATTGCAATTGAAATGAATAAACCATCACAATTGAACTAAGCACAATGAATATAACAGGTCTAGGCTAACTTTGCAAAGCAACTAACAATCAGTTGGTTGCGAAAAGTATGGACCAGCGATTGTTGCAACACTTCAAATATCAAACCATAAACATCATTGAATCAAATCTAACTCTAAATATCAAACTATCAAATTTCCTCCAAGCAATTTTAAAGATAGAATAACAAGAACCATGCAAGATAAGAAGAACACAAGTATGACACCAAATCACAATGTCATTACTTGCATCAAATTATCCACTGTAGCAACAATTCCAACTTTCTGTTACAATATTTGCTTCAAAAAAACTACTTTCTAACTCTTGCTCTACTTAATTCGCTTTAGTGTCAGCTATGTCTCTATTCACCTATGTCTCTAATTAAAACTTGCAAATGAGGCAAAATTCCATATTTATAGAAAATCCCCCAAAACATATCGGCCTAGCTAGGTTTTAAAATAATATTTGGCCACAACAAGTCGGCCAAGAGAAATTCAAAATAAAATATGGATTAAATGCATGAACTTCATCCAAGTCGGCCTGGGATCTCCAATGCAGCTCAGACCAATGCATGCAAAATAATAGGGAAACACAAATCTCGATGTAGCCTATCATTAACTATCTTCCCCTTTGTCTTTATTTCGATCTAGCATTTCATGCACCTTCAAAAGCACCCTATCTAAGTCGGCCACAGGTGGTAAAGGAAAAATCTTAAGTCGGCTTTCAATTGATGTGATATCTTCCCTTGATTGTTTCACTGATTTATCCCACTCAACCTTATATGTTAGATATTTATCAATAATAGGAAAGTAGGTGGCCGCATCATCCAATTGGTGCTCAGTAATAGGATCATCATTGAATGGAGCATAAACATCTTGCCACCACTTCCTCAACTGTTCTAAACTCAAATACTTAGGTGCAATCTTCCTTCTCCCTATCATTATCTCAAAGAAAGCAATGCAGCCATTATAGACACCAGTTAGGGTATCATCAATTTGCCTCCTCTGCTTGTAAATATTTTTTAGAACCTTTTGCCTGATTTGCAACACCTCAAACCACTCCCAAGGTTCAACAACTCTGGAGGAAGGGATAATTCCATCACTTATAATCTTGTCCTTGGTGTACTCCATGATGGTCTTAGTTTTCTACAGCAAGAGATTTGTATCATCCTTATCTTCAACTAATACCTCCTTCAACCAATCTATCACCCTTATAGCATCTTTTCCAGTTGAGAGAATGCCCTGGATAGCTTCATTTCCTTTGTATTGCACCCCTTTCAACCAATTTGCAATAGCAAGAGTGGAAGCCTTCATCCTTTCCAACTCAGTGATAGTTTCCTGGGGTAAGGGATTTGCAGCAAATGACGAGGGCTTAATGGATTGCAAGGGTTTCATTAGATCCTCCAAGCATTTCTTGAGTTTTTCATTTTCATTGTTCAACTCCTGCTTAGTTTGAACTTCTTTCCTCAATCTCCCCATGATGAGTGTGTTAGAACCCTGATATTCTTCAATGTCTTGCTCAATGGAAGTGGGCCCTAAATTAATAGTCTCCAGGTTGTAATCTTTTGCAGTTACATGATCTCTATTCTTGTCCGGAGCAGGAGTTGCAATGTGGACCACCCTATTGCTTGCCTCATCTCTTTCGATCCTGGAAATGACCCTGGCCTTGTTTTTTTCTTTATCTTTTCCAATCTTAGCCAGAAGCTCATCCCAATTGGGAGGAGTATCTTCCACAACAACCTACTTTTTCTTTATTTCCTTATCCAACCAATCAGGAACAATGGATTCTAATTGTACTTTACTCTACCCAACCTCCTCCTATTGATCTTTAGGCATATCTTCATTCAAATTCTGCCTCTTAAAAACCTCCTCGGCCTTACTCTCCTTTTCTTCAGCATGTTCCTTGTGCTCAGGTGACGAAACCTTTTCTGAAACTTCCTCTCTTTGAGAGGATTTGAACCCTTCAGTTCTAACTGGTGACTCTTCATATGCAACCAGAGGAGACTGCATCACCTTTTCTACTTCAGCCTCAGCATTGTAAAGCTCACCCTCATGAAATTTTTCCCCTTCAGTGTCTGGATGATCTTCATCTTTCTCAGATTCACCTAGTTTTCTTTGAGCTTCATGGGAAGAATTAACATAATCATGCTGCCCCTCATGAGAAGTAACTGGAGGAGGATCTGTTTGGGCACACTATCCTTAGGAGAAGGAGTCCTTGACTTCCTTGTATACACCTGTGTCTTTTCTCCTGAACTTTCTACATTCACCATAGGTGGAGCAACTTCTTCCTCATCCTTAGAACCTGCCTTTTGAGACAATCTTATGATTCTTCTCCTTTTAGGCACAGGAGCACCAACCTCAGGACTCTGCTTTTCAGTTTCCTCCCTACTAGACTTCTTACTCCTTGAAGTATGTCCCCTCTTTTTGGCAATTGGCTTTCTTTGTTTTTCTGTTTCTTGGGCTTCCTCCACTTGAACACCCTTAATCCTGATCTTAAAAGGAGAATCCACCTTACCCTTACCTTTAGGATCTTGCTTAGTGGATTCCTCATAAGTGGAATGAGGGTCCAAATCTCCCATCAGATTGTAGGTGCACTATACACCTTCATTTTCCAACTCCCACATTTTATGCTTTAGCCACATTTTGGTAAACTTGGTGACTAGATCCATTAACTGTTTTAATTTTTTCTTTTCTTCTTCTAGCCAATCCACTTCCCCAATTGGCCTATCCTTCACTGCCTCATAAGCATGGCCTTGAATCATATCCCCATCATCTTCGAGTTCATCAGGAACTGCCTTCATATTATATAATCCTACCGATTCAACTGGAAGGAGAGAAAAAATATTCTTTCTGACCTCATATTCATCACTGCAATTGGCCCAGTAGTCTTCCAGATCAACCTTATGGCTATACTCTCTACTGGCCTTCTTTTGGGCTTCACCTGTTATGTCAAATTTGGACCTCTTGGAATGGAAAGATAAGCCAAGAGTACTCATCTCTTCCTTTGAATCCTGAGCGAAAATAATGGAAGGGCATGCCTCTCCAGTACCTATCCTCAAAGGGAAGTCTCCACCAAAACCAGTCTTATGCTTATCCCTCTTAACAATAGCATCAAAGTCACATATCTGTCTAGTGACTTCCAAAAGTAAGATATGATTAGTGGGATATCTTGGAAGCCTGTATGGAGCCCTTTGACATCCATCAATCCAGATGTATGAGAAAGTTGCTAAGTGAATGAACCAAGCACCATATTTCTTGATTAGTTTCTTAGCTTGGTCTTAAATTCTCATGTGCTCTACACCCTTAAGCAATCTGGTGATATGCATGGTGAATGCATCATTCACCCTCCTGTAGCTCGAGCTTCCCAAGTGCAATAGCGGATAAACTTCATAAATTACATCCTGTCGAAAGACGCCCCTAGTACTCAATCCCTTGTATGGATGAAATCTTGCTAGTGCGTAGACCAAGTACGAGGTCATTGTGAAGGTCTTTGTTTGCAGCATGTTGGACAATTGCTCATGAATCACTCTACTTATGACACCTGCCCGATGATAGTTAATCTTTTCCTGTTCCATCCTTGTAATGATGTGGGACATCCAATTCTCAAACAGACCCGCACTCTTTAATCCAACCACCCTGCTAAGAAGAGTGATGGCATCATAATACTCCTTGAATTTGGCTCTAAATAGTTGTTTGGGTAGTTTAGAATAATGAGACTTAGGCTTCTCTAGCCAAGAATTGATAAGCTGCTGTGACTTAATAGTCTCTTCTTCATAGAATTTTTTAGCTGCCACCATGTTGAATGCCACCACATGTGATCTATCCGGTATGTCAAAGGTCCGAGCTATGGAAACAGGGTTCAAATATGCCACAATCCTCCCTTGACGACCAACTATTCTCTGAGTATCACTGTCATAATGTCTAACACACTCAAGGACCAACTCATAACATTGTACTGTAGATGGAAAACAATCTACGTGTGCCAATCTTGATTCCAACATTCTTGTAGCTACCAGAGGAAGATCCTACACTGCCATTTTTCCTTTGAACTCCTCATAGTCCCATAGTCCAACATTTGTGTCTGTTACCTCTGACCAGATAGAGGTTATCTTGCTCTCTGAGATTTTACTCTTGATATCCATATTAATTCATTGTGCTTCAGATACTAAAGATCCCTCCATGTAACTCTTAGTTTTCCTAGCTACTACCTTGCTAGATTCTGCCTGCACTTGACAAAGAAACGATAGTAAAAACCACAGGAAACCAATGTTAATCAATCAAAATCATCATTAAAATAAATCCCATATAAGCAAGGTGTCATTAAAGCTCAAATAAAATGATCATATTAAACTTCGGGTTTCAGGACCATCCGCGGAATCCAGGCCAGGGAGGAATTTCAAAGAATTCCAAGCCAGGCAGATTCTAGTAGAATAAACATGAAAATACCTACGAGTAACTTAATCCGATCATTATTAATACAAAAGCAGCATGTGAGATCTCAAAATAGCATAAATTAATCATAAAATGCACCATCATTCATTAACACATCATGCTATTTCATATTCTTTCGGTTTCCATTAGATTTCAGAAAATCCGCATAGGACGGATTTCTGCGAAGGAAGAAACATTTTGCACAATTCGGAAAAACTAGGGAACCAAGGATTTCGGGAAAATCTAGAGCCGACGAAAATCCGTGAAAAAGGTGAATCTCCAAAAAATAGCAGATTCTAGGAAAATTAAAAGGACAATTGGGAAAATCTGCTAGAGCCGGAAAATCCTGAACTGGGTGAAAAACCCGAATATCGACCTTCAAACACGATTTTGCCCAGATTAATGGATTGATCATGAATTTCAAGAATCTAGGCTTGAGACAAGTTTGAAATGGGCCTTCCATAGGTTTTCTTAGAATTCTAGGCCAATTCAAAAACAAGCTAAGGTAAAATGGTGATGCCCTAGGTATCAAACCCTACAGATCTGCCATTGACGCATAGGGAAGCTTAGGATTCAAACATTTCAACTGCTAAATATTCACTAGGGGTTACTCATGACTCTCAAGCAAGATACTTCATAATGCAAATGAACAAACGACCTCAGAACTTACTTGGGAGACGATAAACAAAGTAATTTCGGGAAACCCTAGCATCAGATGCTCAAAGGCACATATATTTGAACCCTGAACATGTCTAGAACATCAATGACCAATCACATTCATCAATTAAAAGAAAAGCAACATGTACATACCATTTGATGAAGCAAAATCAATCTTCAGAAACAACAAATGCGAGCCTAATGGAGCTCAACAAAGAGAACAACAACGATGCCCAAGAAATCACCACCAAATTGAATAATTCGTAGATCAAATGCCTCAAATCAAGTCAATCACCAAAAGAATGCACTCCTTAGCTCAATCGATCATAGAAAATAAAGCATAATGGCACAAAAGACATCAAAGATCAATTAAATGCATCCCTAACAACAGTACGAATGAACATTAATGCCACCGACAAGACAGCTAGGAAAACTCGGGAACCCGATGACAGGACAAACTTTGGAAAAATCTGGCCCACACGGAATTCCGTGAAGACCAAACATTCCCGAACTACAGTGTTTAGACGGAGTCTGAGTAGGATCCGGGAAAATCCGGCTGGGGTGGAAAATCCCGGACTGAGGTGAAAACCCGAATTTTGTCTAGAACTAAATATCTTCAATGAATAACTTAGGGGAATCATTTAGGCAAGAAAAATAAACATTTAGGCTCATGCCAAAGCAAGATAAATCCCCAAAATCAAAGGGCCAAGACAGCAAAAACCAAAGCGAAAGAGGGTCCTGTTGATGATGTTTTCTGCACAACAACTCAGACAAAATATAATATCCTATCTCTCTTGAAAGGTAAATCTCTATTAGTAAGCCTCAAGAGATAACCCCAAGGTCTCTAATGTCAGGTCTTGACAATGCATAAACAAATCAGCGATAAATGTGAAAATGCTGGTAATCACAATGGGACCTTACTACAAGCAAAACACTGAATCTCAATTTATCAGATCTAACAATATGATGATAGATCAATCCTAAATTTAACCCAATAATCAAAGAAATAACAAAAGATAAGGGTTGCAAAGAGATTTCTAGAATTAATATTAAACCTAAGATTAACAATGCAAATGACCAATACTCAAAATGGACCAATCCCTCAAAACTAATTCCTACTTGACCCAGATGAATCTGCAATCTTATAGAAACAGTGCATTCTTCTAAGGTGTTTAAGATTTTCAAATCATGAACATTCATTCAAACAACCCTATTGTAGTTGAAATGAATAAATCCTCACAATTGAACTAAGCACAATGAATATAGAGTACAGGCTAACTTTGCAAAGCAACTAACAATCAATTGGTTGTGAAAAGTATGGACCAGGGATTGCTGCAACACTTCAAATATCAAACCATAAACATTATTGAATCAAATCAAATCTAAATATTAACCTCCTCAAAGCAATTCTAAAGATAGAATAACAAGAACCATGCAAGAGAAGAACACAAGTATGGCACCAAATCACAATGTCATTACTTGCATCAAATTATCCACTGTAGCAACAATTCCAGCTTTCTGTTACAATATTTGCTTGAGAACAACTACTTGCTAACTCTTGCTCTACTTAATTTACTCTTACTAGCTCTCTATTTGTCTATGTCTAAAACTTCTCAACCCTTACATATGAGGCAAAATGCCAAATTTATAGAGCCCCCAAAACATGTCGGCCAAGATAAGATTTTACAATAATAATTAGGCACAACAAGTCGGCCAAGAGAAATTCAAAATAAAATATGCATTAAATGCATGAACTTCATCCAGGTCGGCCTAAGATCTTCAATGCAACTCGGACCAATGCATGTCAAAATAATAGGGAAGCACAAATCTTGATGTAGCTAATCATTAACTACCTTCCCCTTTGTCCTTATTCTGATCCAGCATTTCATGAACTTTCAAAAGCACACTATCCAAGTCGGCCACAGGTGGTAAAGGAAAAACCCTAAGTCGTCTCTCAATCGATGTAATTTCTTCCCTTGACTGTTTTACCGACTTATCCCAATCCACCTTATATGTTAAGTATTTATTAATGACAACAATGTATGTGGTTGCATCATCCAACTAGTGCTCAGAAACAGAATCATCATTAATTGGGGCATAAACATCATGCCACCACTTCCTCAACTGTTCCAAACTCAAATACTTGGGAGCAATCTTCGTTCTCCCTGTCATAATCTCAAAAAAGGAAAGGAGCCATTGTACACACCAGCTAGGGTATCATCAATCTGTCTCCTCTATTTGTAAATCTTTTTCAGAACCTTCTGGCTAATCTGGAATGCTTTAAACCACTCCCAAGGTTCCACAGCTCTGGAGGAAGGAAGAATTTTATCACTTACCAACTTATCCCTAGTGTACTCCATGATAGTCTTGGTTTTCTACAGCAGGAGATCTGTATCTTCCATATCCTGTGCTAACACCTCCTTCAATCAATCAGTTGTCCTTATAGCATCCTTCCCAGTTGACAAAATCTCCTTAATGGCCTCATTACCTTTAGTTCGCACCCCTTGCAGCAGAGGCAGAGGAATTAATAGATTGCAGGGGCTTCATTAAATCTTCCAAGCATTTCCTGAGATTCTCATTTTCCTTCTTTAGCTCATGCTTGGTCTTTATTTCCTTCCTCAATCTGCCCAAGATAACCGCACTAGAACCCTGATAATTTTCAATATCCTGCTCAATGGATGTAAGCCCTAGATTGAAAGTTTGAACATTGTAATCCTTTCCAGCCACATCATCTATCTTGTTATCTGGAGCAGGGGTGGCAATGTGAACTCTATTATGAGCTTCATCCCTTTCAATCCTTGAAATCACCCTAGCCTTCTTTTTACCTTTATCTTTTCTAATTTTGGCTAGTAGCTCATCCCAATTCGGTGGACTATCTTCCACAACAACTTGTTTTCTCTTTATCTCCTTGTCCAACCAACTAGGGACAGTGGATTCCAATTACACTTCACTTTGTTTCTCCTCCTACTCATCCTTAGGTGCTTCTTCACTCAAATTTTGTTTTTCAGGAGTCTCATCCGTCTTGCTTTCCTTTTCTTCAGCATGTTCTTCTTCATGTATAGGTGATGGAACCTTCACTGTTTCTTCTTCTATTGGAGGTGATTTAACCTCTTCAGCTCCAACAGGTGATTCTGCATAAGCTACCAAAGGAGATTGCATTACCTTATCAATTTCTGCCTCTGCACTATAAATATCTCCCTCATGAAATTCCTCTCCTTCGGTATCCGGGTGTTCCTCAATGTTTTCTGACTCACCTAGTTTGCTTTGAGCTTCATGAGCGAAAGGCACATCATCATGATGCTCCTCATGAGAAACAACTGGAGGGAGATCTGCTTTAGGCACACTATCTTTAGGAGGAGTCCTAGACCTCCTTGTATACACCTTGGCCTTCTCCTCTGAACTTTCAACATTTACCACTAGTGGGGTAACTTCTTCCTCTCCTACCTTGGAGCTTGCCTTCTCTGAAAATATTATGACTCTTCTCCTTTTGGGTACAGGATCATCAACCCCAGGATTCTGCCCTTCAGTTTCTTTCTGTCCAGAATTCTTAGTCCTTGTCCTCTTCTTAGCCTTTGGCTTTCTCTACTTTTCTGCTTCCTGGGCCTCCGTTTCTTGAACACCTTCTATCTTGATTTTGAAAGGAGAATCCAACTTACCTTTTCCCTTAGGATCTTGCTCAATTGATTCTTCATAGGTAAAGTGAGGATCTAAATCTCCCATTAGCTCGTAGGTACATTTCACTCTCTCATTTTCCAACTCCCATAGCTTATGCCTTAGCCACATCTTGGTAAATTTGATAACTGGATCCACCAATTGTTTTAATTCTTTCTTTTCCTCTTCTAACCAATCTACATCACCAATTGGTCTATCTTTTATTGCCTCATATGCATGATCTTGAATCAGGTTTCCATCATTGTCAAGTTGGTCTGGAACTACCCTCACATTGTATAGTCGGACTGATTCAATTGGGAGCCAGGAAAACTTCTTCCTGACCTCAAATTCATTGCTACAGTTGGCCCAGTAGTCCTCCAAATCAACCTTATGGCTATACTCTCTACTGGCCTTCTTTTGAGCTTCCCCTGTAATATCAAATCTGGACCTCTTGGAATGGAAAGATAAGCCAAGAGTACTCATTTCTTCTTCTGAAGCCAGGGCAGAACCAATGGAAGGACAAGCCTCTCCAGTGCCAATCCTTAATGGAAAATCTCCACTAAAACTAGTCTTATGTTTGTCCCTCTTGACAATGGCATCAAAGTCACAGATTTGTCTAGTGACATGTAGAAGTATGATGTGATTAGTAGGGTATCTTGGAGGTCTATAAGGAGCCCTCTGACAGCCATCAATCCGAATGTAGGAGAAAGTTGGGAACTGAATAAACCATGCCCCATATTTCCTGATGAGTTCTTTTGCTTGATCTAAAAATTTGACATGTTCTGCACCCTGAAGAAATCTAGTGATATGCATGGTGAATGCATCATTCACCCTCTTGTAGCTCAAGCTTCCTAGATGCAATTGAGGGTAAACCTCATAGATGATATCCTGTCCAAAGGTGCCCCTTGTACTCAATCCTTTATAGGGGTGGAATCTTGCAAGTGCGTAGACCAAATATGAGGTCATTGTGAAGGTCTTTGTTTGCAACACATTGGACAACTGCTTGTGAATTAATGACTCCTGCCCAATGGTAGTCAGTCTTCTCCTACTCCATCCTCTCAATTAGATGGCACATCCAATTCTCAAACATTCCAGCATTCTTTAATCCAACCACCCTGCTGAGTAATGTGATGGCATCATAGTATTCCTTCTTGAACTTTGCTCTGAATAACTGCTTGGGCAGTTTGGAATAGTGAGACTTAGGCTTCTCTAGCCAGGAATTGATAAGCTGTTGTGACTTCACAGTTTGTTCATCGTAGAACTCTTGAGCTGCTTTCATGCTGAATGCCACCACATGAGATCTGTCTGGCATATCAAAAGTTTGGGCAATGGAAACAGGGTTGAGATTCGCCACAATCCTCCCTTGAGGACCAATTATTCTCTGTGTGTCCTGATCATAGTGCTTGGAACACTCAAGGACCAGCTCGTAACACTGCACCATGGAAGGGAAACCAGCTAGATGTGACAAGCCTGATTCCATCATCCTCTTAGCCACTAGAGGAAGGTCATTTGCTGCCTATTTCCCTTTAAACTCCTCATAGTCCCAGAGGCCAACATTTGTATTTGTTACTTCTGACCAGACATAAATGATTTTACTCTCAGGGATCTTGCTCTTAATGTCCATCTTAATATTTTCTGCATCAGACATTGAAGACCCAGTCGCTGCCTTGCTAGGTTCAGCCTGCACTCAACATGGAAATCATAGTAAAAACCACAAGAAGGGAGTGTTAATCCATCAAAACACTATTAGAATGAACCTCATATAACCAAGGTGTTATTAAATCTCATATAAAATGATCACAACAAATTTTGGGTTTCAGAACCATCCTCAGAATCTGAACCAGAGAGAAATTTCGGGGCATTCCGAGCCAGACGGATTCTAGTGGGATAATCATGAAAACACCTACTAATAATTAAATTTGATCATTTTCAATCAACAAACCACACAGGAGATCACAAGATAGCATGAATAAATTATAAAATGCAATAAAAATCACCAACACATCATGCTATTCCATACTTCTTTACATTTCACCAAATTTCGGGAAAATCTGCTAAAGACGAATTTCCGCAAAGGTAGAGACACTTTGCAAATCCAAAAAAAATAGGGAACCAAGGACTTTGGGAAAATCTAGAGTCGACGAAAATCCGCGGATAAGGTAAAAATCCAAAAGCAAGCAGATTCCGGGAACTCAAAGGAAATTGGGAAAACGGGGAAGATCGGGAAAATCTGGGGTCAACGGAAATCCGTGGAATTTATGAAACTCCGAAAGCGATAGCGGATTCTGGAAAAGTAGAGGAAATCAGGAAAATCCACCAGAGATGGATTGTCCCGAGGGAACGAAAAATCCCGGACTGAGGACGAAACCTGAACATCGGCGTTAAATCACGATTACACTCAGAACACCGGATCGATCATGAATTTCAAAGATTTAAGCTTAGGGAAAGTTTAACACAGACTTTCTATGGATTCTCTTAGCACTCTAAGACAATTCGAGAGCATACTAAAGATAAATGGCGATGCCCTAAGTTTCAAACCCCATACATCTGCCATTAATGCACAGGCAAGCTCAGGATTCAAACAACTCAACCACTAAAGCCTCACTAGGGAAAACTCACGACTTCTCAAGCACGACCCCTCACAATGCAAAGAAACAGACGAGCTTGGGACTCACTTGGAAGACCATAAATCAAACAATGCTATGCAACCCTAGTCACGAAAATGTTCAAATAATGCAGAGAATTAAACCCAAATAAGCTCTATAAATTCAAAGCGCTATCTGCAATCATCAATTCAAAGCAAGGAAATCGAAAACATACCATTATGAAGTGAAAATCAATCTCAGAAACAGTAAATGCGAAATTCAATGGCGTCCACAAAGAACATGGGCAGGAGTGCACAAGAAATCACCACTCAAATCCACAATTCGCCAACTCAATGCCTCAAATCCAAATCCAACACTCGCAAGAATGCACTCCACAGCTCAATCAATGGCAAACAATAAGCACAATGGCATAAAAGACCTCGAAAATCAATTAAATACATTATTCAAAGCTCGTACGAAGACATTAATGCCGCCGACAAGACAGCCAGAAAAAACCCGGCAACCCGACAATAGGACAAAATCCAGAAAAATTCGGCCCACGCAGAATTCCGTGAAGACTGAAAATCTCTGAATTGCAGTGCACAGCCGGAGTCCGAGTAGGATCCAGGAAAATCCGGCTGAGGTGGAAAGTCCCAAACTTCAGTGAAAACCCGAACTTAGCTCAAAATTAAAGATCTTCAATGAATAATTTAAGGGGGTCACTTAGGCAATCAAAATAAACATTTTAGCACATGCCAAAGTAAGATAAAACCTCAAAATGAAAGGGCCAAGACACCAAAACCAAAGCGAAAGAGGGTCCCTGCTTTTAGCAGGGCGTGTGTGCAAAAACAACACAACAAATGTCGACTGTACTGGGGAAATGCTCCAGAGAATTTGAAGACGGACGAGAATCGAGAACCCAGAATCTTTGGTTTCAGTCTCACTATCAGACAAACAAAGCAAAATCCAAAGAGTAAAGAGTCAAAGCCAAAGGGTAGACCGAACCTTTAATAAACTAAAAATCCAAGTGTGTGCATATGAGTTCATTTCCCTCTTTGAGCTACTGCAGAAGCCAAGTTCAGTCAGGATAGGCTACGTAAAGATTCTAACTTCAAAAGAAACTTAAATAGAGCCTTGCTGCCAGTCAGGCATCTATAGCCCCGACGAGGTTATCACTGTGACTCTCTCGAACATAGCTCTATTGCCAGTTAGGTGTCTATAGCCCTGATAGAGATATTCAGATACTCCTGATCGATTGAATTCATTTGATTTTCAATATTTTCTCTTTTTCCTTCTTTTGATATTCTTTTCTTTTTACCTTTTCATTTCAACCTATGGACAATGAAGTTCACACTCAGGGCTGAGAACCACAGTGGCATTGAAGCAAAAATATGATTTTTCACCTGACCAAACTTCACAAGGATCCTACTGTAACATCGAGATTCTTAAGATGTATGAAAGTTATAAGATTTCAGAATACTTCAAATTCAAATCAAAACCAATGACCCATCTTCTATAAATCAAACATTTAGACTGCTTGAAGATAACAAAGACTTCAACCATCCTTTCAAGATACAAGATTAAAGTCCACCAATCAAATACTTAGAACAGTCCCAGATAATGATATATTTGCCATGTAGGTGCAACACATTCAGAAGAAAATAGGAAAACCCCCAAAGCGAGAGCAGAGAAAAAAAAACCAAACCAAAAGCAAACCTACACTAACCAAAACCAACAAAAGTAAAGCAAAAAGGGAAACCTACTCTAACCAAAGCAAAGAGAAGCAAACAAAACAAAAAGGAAACCTAATCTAACTATATACAGGAAAAGAGTTGAAAACAACTCAAGATTGGAAATAATGCTTCAAATACTGCCCATTGACAGGCAGTGGGATATCCTCTCCAGTGAGAGTTTTCAAACGGAAAGCATTATCACTCAGGATCTCTGAAATCTGGTAAGGGCCAAGCCAAAGTTTGTCAAATTTTCCATACTCCCCCTTACGGTAATGGGCTTTATCCCAGTAAAGAACCAAGTCAGAAATCCTAAGAGCTTTTATCTTGGCTCTTCTATCAAACCATCTCTTGACTACCCCTTGATGTTTAGCAAAGTTTTCCAGGGCTTCATCACTTTTTTCCTCAAGGTGTAGCAATTCAGCAAGTCTGGCCTCACGCTTATCCTCCCCATCATAAAACTCATTAATGAACTGTAAGGTGGGGATTTTTAACTAGATAGGAAACACAGGCTCTAACCCATAAACTAGGTGGTAAGGATATATTCCTATGGAAGTCTTATGTCTTGTATGATCTGCCTAGAGAGAAAATCTAAGCTGAGTGTGCCAATCCTTAGGATTTCTTTCTAACTATTTTATGCTGAAAACTGAAAAAGCTAAATGATTTAATCTATAAATTCAAATCACAATTTCAGCATATCATCAATAAGGCCTTTCCAAATGAATACAAATGCAAAATGCAAACTAAACTATGCAAAACTAAAATAAATGCATTCAAAGGAAAATCAACTCCATTGTCTTCCTATTTCACCATGATTCTTGATCTATGCATTTGATGCTCTCAGATTTTTATGAGCACAAGTGCAACAAGAAGCTGTGATGAGTGGAAGAAAGATTGAAATTGATTTTTAAATAAAAATGTGTATCTAAATGTGTATCAAAATGTGTATCAAAATGTGTATGAAAATGTGCATCCACAAAAAGTGAGAATGAGGAGGTTTTTATAGATTGAATGCATAATGTGAAAATGAGAAATGAGTGGAGTGATTTATGCCATGATTCATGTTTGGAAGCTCAAATTGTGCAATTTTGAGCTAATTCCATGGAAATTGATTGATGAGTTTAATGTGCAATTTTAAGCTAATTTCATGGAATTGATTTATGAATTTTAATTTATTTAATGAAATATGGATGCATTTTAATGATTAATGCAAATGAATAATCATGCAAATAGTCAAAGTGAAATGATTTATGTAAATGGATGAATATGAAATGATTTATGAATATGTTAATGATTAATGAAACGATAAATATTTATGAAATGAATTAATGAAATATGCTTTTGGATAAATAATGGATAAATGATATGATTATGTAAATGGATTATGGTTATGAGTAAATGCTTATAAATGCTTATAATATTTTAATGGTTTTATGGAGATATGATTATGCAATGGATAAAAATGATTAAGATGACATTTTTATGCATCTACATTTTGCCCCTCTTTGAGACAATGCAGACTGTCGCGTTGTTTCAAAGAAAAAAGATTGATTAACTGATACATGCCCCAAGGATATCCTGGTAAGGATGATGATAAGGATGATATGCCCCCTCGAGAGATTGATCGAACAGATTGTAAAACGATTAATCTCTCGATAGATTTCTAGAAAATGATTAGATACCTGATATTGCGCAAGTGATAAAGCGGTGATGTACATTTGATGAAAATGCACAATTGATAGGCGTAACTGAACAATTGATGGAAATGATCAGTATAGCTAGGTTGATGAGCTAATGAAGCTGATTGAGCTGATTAGCTGATTTAGAATGATGCTTACGCAAGACAAGGTGTTACAATGATGGATTGACTAATTGATTAAGGGGGCATGAAATTTTGAGAAGCAGGTTGATTGATTTGAGATTTGGTTCAAGAGACATATATCAGTGAGTTAAGCAATTGATTGATTTCTCTGCGACAAGAAAGATGAATGAAATGCAAGATGGAAGAGAATGAAGGTGATGAAGCCTCTTGTGCCTTTTATGTGCTTTTATCATCATCGAGCTTATTATGTCGCAAATTAGTATAAGCGTCTAGATAACATGAACATCTAGACGACCTGAATACTGTTTGCATTTTTTATTTAGTAATGAAGTATAAGCATCTAGGTATAAGAACCTTAGATGACCTGAATACTTATTGCATGGAAGACACTATCAGACAAGGAATGCTCTCATCCATAGTAGACTCATAGGTCCTCGATGGTTTTAGGCAACCATGTCCTAAGACGAGTCATCCTATGAATAAGAAACAATCCACAAACAAAAAACAAGTGAACATGCCCCATCCTCGCCTCTCTAGTCCCAGACATCCTGGAGAAGCTAAAAGGCATGTCACCAAAGATAAAATCATAAAACAATCAAAGATAAACAAACAAACATGGATCATGCTTCGATATAGAACCGATTCTTGGTATGGTTTTATGCGTTTGGTTGGATTTGTAAGATGAGTTGATATATATGTTATAATGTTTGCTTGATTGTCAACACTTGCATGTTTTGATTTTGTTGAAGTTCAAGGCTGTGTGATGATCTGAAAGTGTCACTATTTTTTGGAATTTTTGATTTTTTTTTTTGGGATTTTTGGATGATTTCTTATTTTAGGATTTTTTTTGGATTTTTTCGTGACATTTTATGATTTTTGGATTTTTTCAGGGCATTTTATGATTTTTTTGGATTTTTTTCAGGACATTTTATGATTTTTTTGGATTTTTTTCAGGACATTTTACAATTTTTTTGAGATTTTTTTGAAGTTTTAAAGATGGAGTGAGATGAAATTTGATATGACTGATTGAAGAAATTAGATGCCCCACACTAGAGGTACTGCAACCATGGATAAATGATAGAGAAAAATGAAAGATTCACTGCAAAACATGTCACACAAGCAACATATCTTTTGTCAAAAGATGATAATGGTTGGTTGATTGGATGCCAGGAATGATCGATTCCATAAGGCATGATGATGATAAGTACTTAGGGTCACTGATTCCTCTAAGTACGATAAGATTGATGATTGTTGATAATTGATTGACAAAAGATATGTGGATTGGATAATGTTTTACAGCTAGGCTCAAATATGATTTGCATGATAAGATTCAAGGTTGCAAAGGGACATGATGACCAACATTGGAGGTAATTTAATCACTGATAAATGATAAGGATGTGAACTATGATGGAATGGTAGCACATAAGGATATGAAAGGAAATCCAAAGCATGCATTCGTAATTTTTCCCCTAATCTCATCAAGAACAAAGGAAGGAAATGGGACATGGATTTTGATAAGCTAGGAGATATGGAATGGAAGAAAGAAAGGATAAGGATAATGAATAGGATGATCAAGATCAACTGGATAAGATATGGACACAATGCCTAAGTATTTTCCCTCTATTCCTCATCAAGACCAAGGAAGGGAAGAAAGGATGCATTTAGATAGAATGGTGGAATATGGATAAAGTGAAGCATATGGCATGGAAGATATGGATAAAGTATATAGGATAAGATGTATGGCGTTCATGAAAATCTTAACCTTGTCAAGATCAAAGGTGGAAAGGTAAAGGATGAACGTAAAGAGGATAATGGATATGAATGACAAGATGGATGAAACTTTCCCCCAAGTGTAGAGTGCAAGAGGAATATGGAGGACATGATATGGATAGGGATAAATGAATATGGAAGATAATATATGCATGATAGGAAGATGGAGGGAGGAATCAAGCATCAAGTTTCATAGCTAATATCCCTCAAATATGTGCTCTAATAAACCATGGCAATGGGGATTAGACTCACAAACATAGGTATTTTAATGGTATGATGGGAGAATCTAAGGACTCATGCAAAGGTTTGGACTAAAGGAGAGTAATGGGGGATGAATGTTGGATAATGGATAGGAGGTTGGAATGCTTGTTGATGGTTATACGAAAAGGATGGAAAGATCAACATTGGCACACACCTTGAAGGGTGGTGGAGTGATGGAGGAAAAATGGAGTTTGACGGTGATAGGTTTTTAGATGGACAATTGGAGGAAGATTTTGGATTAGCAAATTTGGATGCCAATTTAGATTTTATTGCTTCTACGAGAATTTTAGGAATCCACATAGATTTTGACTTTTATTTTTTATTCATGGGCCTTTGTGGCCTTTGCGATTCTTCTTTTTTCTTTATGGGCCTTTGTGGCTTTTGAAATTTTCCTTTTTGATTTATGGGCCTTTGTGGCCTTTGAATTTTTTCTTTTTGATTTAATGGGCCTTTATGGCCTTTTGGATTTTTATTTTGACTTGGGATCAAATTTTCTTTTATTTTTGCATGTCTCTTCGAGGAGACATGTTGATCCTTTGATATATGCAGATTTTGATATGGAAGATTTTGACATTTGGCACCCAAATTGCTTCCAAGAGCAATGGGATGGGTGGATGGAGATGAATGATATGGAGGTATTATGGATGGGTTAATGTAGGTAGAATTTTGAGAGGGCATCAAGGATGTGTGCCTTTGTTTTTCTTGATGAATAGGAGATGGAGGGATG
>VDFB02272910.1:0-22972 GCA_007258455.2 Sequoia sempervirens | reverse complement strand
ATGTTGCATTGGTAGGCTAGTGAGTGAGATCGCAATGCAGTAGGGTTGAGAAGCTAGGGGTAGCATATGCCTCATAGAAATAGGGTCTCACGGTGATATATGCCTCATAGAAATGGGATCTCATAGTGATGTATATCACTATGAGACCCCATTTCTATGAGGCATACACTACCCCTACCATCTCAAACCTACCACATTGGTAGGCTAGTGAGTGAGACACCAATGCAGTACCTAGTTGAGAAGGTAGGGGCTGCGTATGCCTCATAGAAATGAGGTCTCATGGTGACCGTGAGACCCCATTTATATGAGGCATAAACTTCCCCTACCTTCTCAACCCTACTATATTGGCAGGCTAGTGAGTGAGCTAGCTTTCTAGTGCTCTACTAGCTTGCCAATGCGATAGGATTGAGAAGGTGGGGGTAGCGTATGCCTCATAGAAATGAGGTCTCATGGTGATTTATATCACCATTTCCATCACCATAAAATCTAATTTCTATGAAGCATACAATGCCCCTACCTTCTCAACCCTACCGCATTGGCAAGCTAGTGAGTGAGCTAGCTTTCCAATGCTCCACTAGCTTGCCAATGTGGTAGGGTTGAGAAGGTAGGGGCAGCGTATGCCTCATAGAATTCACATTCCTTTTCCATGCTTCCATTTTCAACCTATTTTGCAAGCATGGCATGCCACATTACCACATTTCTTTAAGGAATTCTATAAAAAAAAATCATGTGACCTTTGTATATGCTAGAAATACTCTTTTATAGGATGATTGTAAGTATTTTTTATGAAGCCTTGAATGACATATATTCATTTATTTGAATGGATATATTTTTTAGGAACTAATATTCATCTCATTACCATGCTACAAGTAAAATTATCTACCATGCCAAAGAAATGAATAAGGAATAAACTAATAGACAAAGAGTATGAAACCAAAAAAGAAAAGGAGAGAGAACGAGTGGTGGCATATCGTGAAAAGAAGAAATTGGATACGATTGATGAAAACAATCCAACTAAAGAGGAACCTCAACCATCAAAAAGAGAACAAGCATTGGTAGCACAAAGGGCATGAATGTGAAAGCATTGTGGTAAGACAGATTCAAATACCATAGTTGGAGACACACCCTCTAAAACAAGTGAATACGAGGGGACACCATTAAGAACAAGCGAATATGGAGGGACACCATCTATCACAAGTGAATATGGAGGGACACCATCTATCACAAGTGAATATGGTTGGACACCATCCAATGCATCTCAAGTTGAGAGCACATCATCACTCGAATTTGATGAAGAAGGCATGCCATCATCCCCACATGAACCTCAAGGTATGTCATCTACTCCACCCTCGATCGAAGGTATGCAATCTAGCCCACCTCAATTAAATATTAATGAAATTCCTAATGTTGAGATGTATGTACCTAGGAGAACACCACCTAGAATTATGCGTAGAAAGCCAAAGTATTTTATTAATATTGATGAGGATATTTTGTAGCACATGGAAGGTAAGATTCTAGTACACACTTGTAGAAGATATATTGATAACATTTGGAAATAATTATTTGAAAGCCTAAATGAGACCACAAGATGTCAACTATTTGTTAAAACGATGCAGGGTATAAAGTATAGAAACATCATGAAGACTCTTAGGTTGAGAACATCAAATGCATCAAGTGGAAACACTATTGTGAAGAATCTAATGGATGCTTATGAGAGTGTGGGTGAAACCTCAAGCTGAAAGGATAGTAATGTCACCCAATGTGTCATTACATTGACTTTGATAAGTAGTCAAGAAAAGAGAGATTGTCTCATTAGAAAGACGAGTGAACATATGAAAATTAGTAGAAAAAAATTATCAAGAGTCATTCAAAGGTGGCAAAGAATTGAGGGCACCGATTCAAATGAATTATGGGAATTCTCAGGGAGACTGCCATGAAAAGATAAAAAAATTGTTGAAACATTGAGAACACTAATTGAAGAGTATCAGAAGAATAACACAAGGCCATCTTCGAATCAAAGGTATGTGGTAAGAAGGAGAATTGATAGTCGGAACCATGAGCCACATCTAAAGCATTTTTTGAATGACTCAAACCCAATTTTTTCATAAATTTCAATAGGATTATCCTCAAATTAGTATTTTTCAAAGATATCTTGAAATGCTTAAACCTTTTTATGTCAAGATAAATCACACAGACACTACTTATTGTTGTAGACTACATATTGAATTCTCTAACCATTATGATTTTTATCATTATATATGTTTAGATTTGCATACTAATGATGTTTTGTAGGATTGTGGCATAGAAGCCCCACCAACATCTTCAAGAGAGTTCATATCAAAAAAATTATGTGAAATAGAGGATAGCCAAATATTCTACAAGACAACATGCTTGGATGGTTCATGTGAGTGTTGTGGTGGCTTGCAGTGTATTCTAGTATGTCAACATATGGAAAGCACAGATGAGGTGGGACATAAACTAGTAGAGTTTAGGAAGAATAAAATAGTGGCATACATTACAAAAGATGGGTCTCGAGAAAAAAGGTGTGATTTGGTTATTCAGAAGATTCTAGTGTATTAGTCTAATTCCATGTTGTGTGACTATATAGTGTATGAATATGCAAGGCATACCCATAGAGCCCAATGGCTAGACACACAATTCAAGCTATGAAAGGACACCTTTCCAATTGGTAGCATAGTATTAGTGGTTGAATTTTCAAAGAACTACACTCTACAACCATACACATGAGGTGCAGTCACAATATTACAACTCCACATAGGTTTCAACATTTGTGCACATAGCTTTCATTCATGTAGTTGATAGTACAGAGCACCAAAGGAAGGTATTAAGGGAGTATCACTTTTATATTAGTGATGATTACACACATTCTCCAAAGTTTGTGCAAGGTTGCTTCCAAATGTTCTATAGTGATTTGGCTCAGAGGGGCATAGCATACGGTTGGCATATAATATGGTCAAATAATTGTGTAGCACAATTCAAGAACTTGCGCATGTTCTACTGGTTGAGCAAGATGCATGTAATTATAGGTATTGAGCATATGCGGAGCTTTTTTGAGGTTGGGCATGGAAAGGGGGAGCATGATGTTGTAGGAGCATGTGTGAAAAGAGCATTAGCATGAGAAGAGTTAAAGTATAAAGATAGTGCAAAGTTGACAAATGCAAGATCAATCGTTGAGTGGTGTAATGCTTCGATGGGTCCAGGTAATGAATGTATGTCTTTAGTTTGTATATTTTTTTGGCTGATGGATGATACTAACATTGCACCATATGAGGATTATTGTACACTAACATGATCAAGTGAGCTACACTATTTCCTTAGCTTAGATGCAGGTTCATGGAGTATCAATACATGGAAGATGGAATGATGTTCTTCATGTACAATGCAAGCCTGGAATGATTGTGAGTCAGGGGAGTGGGTTGACAAATGGTTGAAAATTTATCTTAGCCCACTTCACATCTATTTCCCTCTAATGACATTGAAACTAACACAAATGGAATCATCAATTGAATTTGACCACATATCAGATCTAGTTCAACCAGGTAATATATCTACTTGCTCAGTTTTTGAAATTCTTATTGTTATCTATTTGTAATGTTGACTAATTTCAAGAGATTTGTTGCACATATCAATGCAAGGCATGTTTATATAGTTATTACAGATGAATGCAACAAAAAGGTAACAAGCTATTACTTGTGTCATTGTGTTGAGGCCAAAATGAAATTGGAGGCCCCAACTATAGATGGAGAAAACATTGAATACCCTATAGGCTTAGTTGTTATTACTAGAACATGGCTTAGAAGGTACCCACATAAGAGTGTTAAACACTGGATGTTTCAAGACTTTGACACACATCATAAGATTCTTCATTACTCAAACCTTGTCGTGACATCCAATGTTCATTTGACCAAATATGGGTTAGACCTTTGAACAAGACCTTGTGGAAGGTCTGTGAGTCTAACCATGAGGCAATACTTGACACAATAAAGAGTAGAGTAGACCCGAATGGTTCGTTGGATTAATTTATAAGTATGCACATTGTTTCTTATTGTTAGAATTGGCTATGGCTGCCAAGATCTATGGACCAAATGGAAATCACAAAAGAGAGAGAGAGATGAGCATGACAAGAATAGACTATATTCAATGTCAATGATATGAGATGATTGTGATTGTTTGCAAATGAGAGACCCCTTGGTTATATAGCCAAGGTGAGAACATAGAAGGGCATAAAATTATGGCAAGTGTCGTAATCGTATGACATGAGACAACTATGAAAAGCTATCACTCCACCTAAGGTGGAAAAGTGATAATGTGATAATCACCACAAATGGTGGATCACCCACAAAAGGTGGATATGTAATCACACGATGTGTCCACAAAAGGTGGAAGTGATAAAGTAATGATATGTCAAGTCCACCAAAAGTGGAGATTCTCCAACTACCTCCTATGTGGTCCCTAAGCAAACTTAACTAAGGTGTAATTATGACCTAGGACAAGTTACAACACTTTTAATTAAACCAACACTTATTAATTCATCCTTGTATGGACATTAATTTGTTTGATGCCAATGCTATCATCTTATTTTACTTTGCCTATTTGTAAGAAACTTGCTAAAAATTGATTGGTGTCCTTTTGTAGAAAATGCAAATTTATGAGCCATCCAAGAGAATCTCAGCCAAAAAAGCAATGCAACATCCTTATTTTGATGATCTTAACAAATCTCAATTATGATTTTAAGCTATTACAAAATTGTGTGCAAAGCTTGGTGAGGGAATTTTAAGTTATTCATTTGAATTTAACCTTATCATGAGCACCTATGATGTAGATATTATAAGAACATCTCAAATTTCAAGTTATTCTATTCATGAGAGGTGTTGTGTACAATAGGTATGTTGGAACTCCCAGTGAAGATGTATGACCATGAGTGACTAAGTTGAGAGACTGACATGCCTATCCTCAATGGAAGCATCAAGATTTATGCTTTGTTGTTTCTAAGTTGGAACCAAATGGTGTGGATTTGTTGTCTGTAAGTGTCTTCCATCTATTTTCATTTCATTTCCATTTTGGATGCTCTTTATTTTTCTTCTTTTACTTTGTGTATTTGTAAGTAAACTAATAAAAATTGATTGGTCTCTCATTGCAGAAAATGCTGATTTATAGGCCATGGAAGAGAAACTCATCCAAAAAAGAAATGCAACATCCTTATTTTGATGATCTTGACAAATCTCAATTCTGATTTGAAACTATTATAAAAGAGTGTATGAAGCTTAGTGAGGGAATCTCAAGTTAATCATTTGAATTTAACCTCAACATGAGAACCTATGTTGTAGAAATTATAAGAGAATCTTGAATGTATGAGTGACATTGTAAAAGATCTGTGAGAACGAAGTACTAAAGCCATTGTGCCTATGGTGCAGGGCACTTGAGCCTTCATTTTATAAAAGGGCTTTAGTATGTAGTGTCTTTATGTTTAAGGTAATTTTTTTGTTGTTAAATAAGGTCTTTAAGACCATGTTGCAATGTTTTGGGTGGGTTTTGGTTAGGAGGATTCATTTTGAGTTAATTTGGTAAAGTTGCAAAAATTGTACATTTGGAGGATTGAAGAACAAAGATTCACTATTTTCTGCATTTTCCTACATTGAATTTTGCTACTACAACAATTTGTACATTTTGGTACAGCTTGGAAGTGCTCATTTGTGCATTGGAATTGATGGAGGAGTGAAATAACTTTCATTTGCATCTTGTCTCATTTGATTTCATCAGGATTTGAGTTAGTGTTTTAATAGCCTGCTCTGCATCAACATAACTAGCATACAGTCTAACTTATTATAAAAAATTCATTTATTAAAATAAATCGACATAATGATTATATATCAATATAAATATAGCATATATTCTATTGAAATAAACACTTGTAATGATATTTACTCAAATATTGAAATTTAGTGCAGGGGCACCAAGGTTATTGAGCAAATTTGGTTCATGGAAGTCTTAAGTTAGTTTTGTGTTTTGAGTTTTTTCAATTGAATAAGGTCATATTAGACCAATTTATAATGTAATAAGTCATGTTAATCGGTTTAGGTGTCATTTTGGAGTTCATGTTTCATATTTGTCAAAATGATGTAAAAATGCAAAAATTGAAAAGTTGTCAATGTGAAAAAAGTGCAAAAAAAAGGTAAACTTGAAGAACCCCAACGGTCATGGGAATTCAAAGGGTAGTTAGACCCATTTTCATAGGTTGGTTAAGGTTTAACTATGTTGGGAACTCAAAGGAAGAGGTTGTTGAAGGTTTTTATGAAGGAAAAACAATAAAAATCCCCTAAATTTTCTTGTAATTTTGTGTTTCATTGATTTTTTTTTGTTGCAGATTATTATACTTGGCCATACAAAAGTATTAGTCTTGAAGTATTTTCCAATTGGTAGAGATAGGTTTTAGCTACATTTTGGCTTTTGAGTGAATGAAATTCATTGATTTTTAAGAATTTTATTGTCAAATTACTGACTGTAGGTCTGTACAGCCAACCATAAGGTTTTGAAGACTAAAAATGAATAAATGACTCATTCCACCTAGTGGAATGAGTCCAAAATGGTAGGATTAGATGTAGGAATAAGATTTAGGAGTAGGTAAAATGTTTATGAGTGTTTTTGGTTACTGTCCTAGAGGAAATTGGGTGAATTTTGGCTTAAAAATGGAGTTTAGATGTTGGGTTTTGGTGAAATTATCTTAGGAAATATTGGGATATGATTGATTTGGAATGAGTAGACATATATTGAAGTGTTTGAAGCTTTGGAAGGGTAATGAAGGTGATTTGAGTGCCTGGACATGATGCCCTAATTGTCAAACTGTGTATTTTGAGTGAAATTTGATGGTTAGAGGGAAGTTGTAGAAACTCTTAGGGGCAACAAATTTTGATAAATCTTCAAGCATGTGCAGACATAATTAAAGATGTTTGAGGCCTTGGTTGGCTGTGTAGAATCCTATAACAATTTTTTTCTATAAACCCCTTTGGAATGGCATAAAGTGAGGGTTTCATGTTTTGGTATCATAGAAAGTGATTCTTTGATCAAAATTTGTGGATTTGGAGGTTTTGTAGACTGATAAGTGACTTTCCATGAAGATTTAGGGTTTGAAAGGCATTTGAGTGGGTGATGCTTTGTTAAAGTGGCCTAATTGAGGTCTAAGACAAAGTAGTTGCATGATTTTGGAGAAGTTGGTCCAAAGTGACCTATGTTGCTTTTGAGATATGATTTGTAAGATGTTAAAGGTTGTCTAAAAATATGATTGGTTTGTGGGTTTGAGATTGGATTTGAGAGTTTTGGTCCAGAAACTAGGTCTACAAACCTATAAAGGAATTTGAGTGAATTTGTGAAGAGTTGGAGAGATAGGTTTAAAAGGGTTGCAAAGTTGTTTCTAAAGGCTTGAATTGTGATTGTAGGTTGATTTCCTCTCTACTTTGCATCAATAATTTATTGCGGCCCTCAAATGTTTGTAATTCAAGCAACATAATCCCTTAACAGTCCAAATTACAAAAGGGCAACAATCTTTGACAACCTATTACCCGAATATTGTGTTGATTATGGGCATTCCATCTAAGGCATCAGGATCACATAGGGAACCTCTATAATAAACTCTCACAAATTTTGTTATCTCAGAGTCATTTTTTCATGGTGTCCATTTTGACTTGATGGAAAATGTGTCAATTACAAACAATGTAAAGTTGCAAAGTGGTAAAAATTTTGTTTTGCAACTCATATAACCAAACAAACTATTCAAACATATTTGAATGGGTATATTTACACTAGGAATGGTCCTCTTTCACACCCAAACATGCAAAATCATTGTGAGCTACATTCAACCAGATCAATCCCTTAAGAATCTAAAGTCCAAAATGGAAAAAATCTTTGATAGGCTATTACTCGAAAATTGTGATGCTTAGAAACTCTTCATCTAAGTCTACAAGATTGTGTTGGGCCCCTCTACAATAACCTCTCTCAATTTTTGTTATCTTAGAGTTGTTTCCCTGTAGTGTCTAGTTTTTACTTGATAGAAAAAGTGTCAAATGCAAGCAGTGTAAAGTTGCAATGTGGTACAATTTTTGTTCTATAACTCGTGTGACCAAACAAACTATTCCAATGCATTTGTATGGGTATATTTACACTAGACATGGTCCTCTTTCACACCCAAACACGTAGAATCTCTTTGACCTACGTTCAACTGGCTCAATCCCTCAAGGATCCAAAGTGCAAAAGGGATGCAATCTTTGATGTACTATTACTCAGAAACCGTGGTGCTTAAAAAATATTCATCTAAACCTACAAGAAAAAGTGTCAAATGCAAGCAGTGTAAAGTTACAAAGTGGTGCAACTTTCATTCTACAACTCGTGTGACCAAACAGATTGTTCCAACGTGTCTAAATAGGTATTTTTATGCTAGGAATGGTCCTCTTTCATACCCAAACACGCGGAATCGCTACGAGCTACGTTCAACCTAATCGATCCCTCAAGAGTCCAAAGTGCAAAATGGCTGCAAACTTCAATATGTTGTTATTCAGATACTGTGATACTTAGAAAATTCTCATTTGAGTCTATGGGATCATGTTAGGCCCCTCTATAATAACCTCTCTCAGTTTGCACAATCTCAAAGGCATTTTCCTGTGGTGTCAAATTTTTACTTGGGGAAAAAGTTGTCAAATGCAAGTAGTTGAAAGTTGCAAAGTGGTGCAACTTTCGTTCTATAAATTGTGTGACCAAACATACTATTTCAACATGTTTGAATAGGTATGTTTATGCTAGGCATTATCCTCTCACACTGAAACACGCAGAATTGCTCCAAGCTACGTTCAACCGGATCGATCCCTTAAGAGTCCAAAGTGCAAAATGGCTACAACATTTAGCATATTGTTACTTGAATTTCATGATGCTTAGAAAATTCTTGTCTAAGCCTATGGGATCACATTGGGCCCCTCTACAATAACCTCTCTCAGTTTTTTCTATCTCAGAGGCATTTTTCTGTGGTATCAAATTTTCACTTGAGAAAAAAGTTGTCAAATGCAAGTAGTTGAAAGTTGTAAAGTGGTGCGACTTCCGTTCTACAACTCATGTGACCAAATAAATTGTCCAAAACATCTAAATAGGTATTTTTACACTAGGCATGGTCCTTTTTCACACCCAAAGACATAGAATCGCTATGAGCTACGTTCAACCGGATCGATCCCTTAAGAGTCCAAAGTGCAAAAAGGCTGCAAACTTCAACATATTGTTACTTAGATATTGTGACCCATAGAAAATTCTCATCTAATCTTATGGATTGCATTGGGCCCCTATACAATAACCTCTCTCGATTTTCACTATTTCGAAGGCATTTTCCTATGGTAGCGAATTTTCACTTGGGGAAAAGGTTATCAAATGCAAGTAGTTGAAAGTTGCAAAGTGGTGCAACTTTTATTTTTCAACTCGCGTGACCAAATGGACTATTCCAACGCATTTGAATATGTATGTGTATGCTATACATGGTCCTCTTTTGCACCCAAACACACGAAATTGCTCTAGGCTATGTACAACTAGATAGATCCCTTAAGAGTCCAAATTGAAAAATGGCTACAAACTTCAACATGTTGTTACTCGGATAACATGATACTTAGAAACTTCTCATCTAATCCTATGGGATTGCATTGTGCCTTTCTATAATAATCTCTCTCGATTTTCGCTATTTTGAAGGCATTTTCCCATGGTAGCAAATTTTCATTTGGGGAAAAAGTTGTCAAATGCAAGTAGTTGAAAGTTGCAAAGTGGCGCAACTTTCATTCTACAACTTATGTGACTAAATAGACTATTTCAATGCATCTGGATGGGTTCTTTTACATTAGGAATGGTCTTCTTTCACACCCAAACATGTGGAATCGCTCCGAGCTACGTTCAACCGGCTCAATCTCTTAAGGTTCCAAAGTGCAAAAGGGAAGCAATCTTTGACGGGCTATTACTAAAAAACCGTGACACTTACAAAATATTTTTTTGAACCTATGGGATTACGTTGGGCCCTTCTATAATAACCTCTCACAGTTTTTGTTATCTTGGAGTCTTTTTCCCATAATGTCCAATTTTCACTTGATGGAAAAAGTGTCAAATGCAAGCAGTGTAAAGTTGCAAACTGGTGCAACTTTTGTTTTGCAATTCATGTGAAAAAAAAAATTGATCCAACACATCCTAATAGATACGTTTATGCTAGGCATTGTCCTCTTTCACACTAAAACACTACTTCATCTACTATGAATATTATGTTTTGCAAGTGTTGTGAAGATTATGTATCTTTTGCTTAATTGAGTTGTTCCAATCAAAGGATTAAATATATTGGAGTCTTTTTATGAATCATTTTATGGAATACCAATTGAAAACATATTTTTTGGTTTTAGATAAAGCATTTCATGGAACTCTTTGGATTAAACTGAATTGAGATATGTAAAAGTACAAAAAAAAATGTAAAATTGAGGAAGCCCAACGGTCATGGGCATTCAAAGGGAAGTTAGAACAATTGTAATAGGTTGGTTAAGGTTTAAAAAAAATGTTGGAAACTCAATGGATGAAGGTTGTTGGAGGTTTTTCTAAAATATTTAATAATAAAGCTCTTGTTTATATTGAAATTTTGTATCTTTTCTATTGAATATTGTTGTTGCAAAGTAGTTGCATGGCTTGTACAACCTGACGGTGACACCAAATTTATTTGAATTGTTGTTTCAATGTCCTATCTATCATTTTGACTAAGTTTGAGGCATTCCCATTGGGTTTGTAGAATCTTATTGAGTCCTCCCTATAAGCGGATCTAAAACTCCAATTTTAAGGTTTTGAAGACAAAAAAAATGTGATTATGGCCCATTCCATTGACTGTAACTCTTGTAGCTAAGTGGAATGGGTCCAATATGGTAGTATTTAGTTGATTTAATGGTTTTGGAAGTAGGAGAGGTCATTTGGAGGTTTGGGCATGATGCCCTAATTGTCAAATTTGAATGTTTTGAGTGAAATTTGATGGTTAAAGGTGGGTAGGTGAGGAAAAATATTGGGGTAGAAAATTTTGGTGATAGATTAAGCATGTGCATGCCATTTGAAGCATTTTTTATGCATTGGTGAAGTGTAAAGAAGTTGGGAAGTGGGATTTTAGTAAACCCCTTTATAACTTGCTAAAAATGAGGGTTTTGTATAAAGAGGACTTAGTGAGTGATTCATTGCCTAAAATTTGTATATTTGGTGGTTTTATAGACTGGTAAATGACTATCCATAGGTATTTTGGGTTGGAAGATTGTTTAGAGGAGAGTTGCTTTGTAAATTAGGCCTATTTGGCTTAAGGGGGTAGTGTAGAAGCATCAATTTGAAGGATTTATTCCAAAAGAGTTATATAATATTTTGAGATTAGTTTTAGTATGCCTTAAAGGGTGTCTAGAAAAATATAATTGGTTAATGGGTTTGAGAGTGGAGTTGTGAGATAGGCCCAAGAAACTAGGTCTGTAGACCTACAAGGCAAATAGTGAAGTTGTGAAGGGAATCACCCTAGTTAGGGTTTTGGATATTGAAGGCTTGCTAAAATTAGTTGAATTTGTGATTGGTAATTGAAGGCCTCCGTACTCTACATCACTTCTCTCCTATTGCAATTTTTGGTGGATTATTACTTTCAAAGTATTGGGAATGTTTTTCCTTTTTTCTAGTTGGTAGTTGTCATTCTAGAAGGCTCATCTCTTGATATAATTTATACCCATTCTTAATCAATTATCAAGTTAATAATCAATGCATTTATTTACAATTAATATTTTCTTTTCAATTTGTGCAATTTTTGAATTTGTAACTCTACTAGTATTCCTAGAAATATTGAAGTTGTTTAGCATTGACTAATAAAGTTGTTTAGCATCAATCAATTAATATACAAGACAAACTATGAAGGACAACAATGATCAATGCTAGGGCTAACCAATTAATAAGTATACATGTGAATAAGTCAAGCATTTACATGTGAATAAGGGAAGCACAAGTACTCAAGAACACATAAACCTTGAAGTATACACATGAATAAATAGTATACACAAATTAATACAAAGTATATGCATGAAAAAAAGGTATACACATGAAAACACGTAAGTCGCAAAGTATACATTAGAATACACATAAGTCACAAAGTATACATGTAAGTTGTAAAGTATACACTTGAATACACATAACTCATATCTTTTGAACCATGGATTTATATGCAAATATGCACACCATTGATAAAAAAATATTTGTATGAACTAAATATCCATGTAGGCATACATCAATATATGTCGATATAAGTATAAATATAGGTACAAAATAGCCATATAGGCATACAATGTCAAATATATCCAATACAAAATATGTACAAAATGCCATATAGGCATACAACAAATGGCTCAAGAATCAAGTCATTGCTCTCCATGCTCTTGAAATAAAATCTTTCCCTTTTCTTGTTGATCAGATGGTGATACGTTTGTCACTCATTTATAATGCAGTTGAGGAGTGCTCTTGGTGCTCCTCCTAGGGTTGAGTTCTTGGTCAAGTCTTATATGTTACAATAAGAAGTAAAGACATTAATATATAGAAATTACATTAAAAAAATTATATATTTAACAAAATAATCAATTACCGCCATCTAATGATCACTCTCCATGAGGAAAATATTCAAATTCCCATGCTAAGGCGTGTTGAAGCCCTATATAAATCATCCAAATAAAAATTAAACTAAAAATCAATAATGGTTTAATTTTTTACTTATTAACATCTATAACAATGAATATAAATTGAAATTTAGTAATTTTCTTCATACCTCCCCTATGAGAGCCATCAAGGATTCTATAATAGATGAAACACCAATCTCCATTGGCCTTTGAACATTCTAAGGTGTTTCCACTTGCAACATATAAAAATAAAACTAAAATAGTGATCCACATCATGACTTATAATGTATGAGATAATGAAAAAAAATTGAGTACTTATTAAACTATATATTTTTTACTATCATGCTTACTATTTTCCCTATCCATATCTTGTTAGAAAGCACATGTTTTTAGGATTTTATGCATAGCAGCAAGCTGGTGAACCATTTGATAAAATGATTTTGTAGACTTGTACGATAATTGTGGTCCCATAGAGAAGGCAGTGAACTATTTGAAAAAATGCCTCAAAGAAATGGGGTCTCATGGTGATGGAATGCCATTACAAACAAATGCACATCATGGCATTCCATCACCATAAGACCACATTTCTTTTAGAAATTTTTTCAAATAATTCATTTCCTTCTCTATGGTATTATTGCTTACTATTATGCTTTGATAGAAAATTTTCCAAGCATCCATAGTTTGTTGTAAATCACCCATTTTAGGATTTTAGCCATAGCAACAAGGAAGTGAGTAGTTTGGTAAAATTCTTTGGTACACATGTATGGAAAATTTGGTATCATAGAAAAGGTGGTGAGCTGTTTGAAGAAATGCCTCAAAGAAATGTGGTCTCATGGTGATGGAATGGCATTCCATCACCATGAAACCACATTTCTTTGAGACATTTTTTCAAAATACTAACTACCTTTTTGATGCTATTGCTTACTATTATGCTTTGATAGATTTTTTCCAAGCATCCATAGTTTGGTGGAAAGCACCTTTTTTAAGCTTTTAGCCATAGCGGTGAGGAAATGAATTGTTTGATAAAATGCTTTGGTAGACATGTATGGAAAATGTGATAGCATAGAAAAGACAACATGAGGTGTTTGAAAAGGTTCCTCAAAGAAATTGGGTCTCATGGCGATGGACATCACCATAAGATCACATTTCTTTGAGGCATTTTTTCAAACAACTCATTGCCTTGTCTATGATATTGCTTACTATTATTCTTTCATATATTCCTTCCAAGCATCCATAACATAGACAAGGTAGTGAACTATTTGAAAAGATTCCTTAGTAAAAAGTGGTCTCATGGAATGCCATGACAAGCAAATGTAATCGGAAGCTACTCCTACTTATTACTTATGCTATGTGAAGTAATTGCATCATTGCTTATGTTGACTTTCTAAACAACCATATTGTAGCTCAAATTTTGTCATTTATCAACATCTAGTTATTAGTTATGGAGTGTGACTTGTAATGCTTTGAGTTTGAAAGATGTGCAATGTAATGTAATCAATGATATTAATATAAAATACTCAAATCTATTAAGTAAAATTCATTAGTTAAAATCTTTATTCTATTATCTGCATGTAGGTTTGACTAAATCCACTGGCACTGGGAGGTGTTCCCTCGAAACCTCCAATATTAGCCTATTCAACATCCAAAATCACATATTAAAATACCATTCATAAAATAATGCTATTAACATGTAATAAATTTATAATTGTTTACTAGTTACATACCTCAATGGTTGGTGTAGTGGAGAAATAAGCATGTGTAGTGCCAGTGTATCTAGTGTCAACACTATGACCCTACAATTTTATTAAAATAATAAAACTAAATTAGTTAATTTTGTATTTCAAAATCAAAATTTAATAAATTAAATTCAATGAACATGCTAACTTTTACCTAAGTATCAATGTCATAGGCCTCATGCAAAATTTTAGTTTCCCTCATCATCTCCATAGTTGTAGATGGATCCTATGTAGCGGCCTCCTAAGTTTTGGTGGGGTCATATGAACAAGTCACCCCATAAGATTGACACAAATGGGATCAAAGCCCACCACTCAAAGACTCCCTTGGATGGTGTTGTAGAATAGGGATAGCATGTTGGGTGACATTCTGCATCAAAGAGCTAATGTCCTACAAAGTCTCCACATTAACACTCTCCTTCACGATGAAAGGGATAACGGTGTGCTCATGAGGCGGCCTAAAGAGAGGTCGTCTCCCTTATCATGTAGGATCTTTCTATGAACCGAATTTATCTTGAGTTGAACCCCCACCTCTCCCCTGGAAGTCCCTCATATCAAAATAATTTGGGATTTTGTTCAAGATGAACTCACAGTATAGTTTCCTAAGGAAATACTATGGGACTTCACAATTTTTGCATGTTGGGTAATCAAAAACCATGTACCACCTATCCAAAAAAAAGTTCCTAATCTATTGGTGGTGGCACCAATGAATAGGAAACCTCTTCAAATTGAGGGTAAGATTTGAATTTGTGCGTGGGTTAGTGAATAATGAGCAAAAATACCTTTTGTAATTTTTAAATCTTTTACACCTTTATATGATAATTTATCTTGGTAATAAGCCCTAGTTGCCTGCCTCCTATCTTTCCAACTGGTTAATTGTTTTTCTATTGAATCTACATGTTTTAACATTTCTTTCAGTGAAGTTTCCAAGGTCATTCTTTCCATGGTTGAACCGTTTGGATCATTCAACCTCTTGATTAAATCCTTAATTTGTTTTTTTATTGTTCTCAATTTCACTCATTAAGTTTTGATGAGTGCTAGGAGGATGTTGAGGGATTGGTGGAGGAGATTGTTGTTGTGGTTGATTAACTTGAGGATTTTGTTGTTGTTGTTGTTGTGCTTGTTGAGGATTTTGAGGAGGGTTTGCAGGTTGATTAACATCTCGTACAAATTCAAAAAATAAATATAAAAAACAACCTAAAACTAACAAATTCAAAAAAAAAAAAATCCTTACCTCTCAGACCTCCTTATCAATGTGGCGGCATCCTGGTGATGAAACAACAATAGTTTGATGAAGAATTTTGCAAAATAGCTCCTCCCAAAATGCGAGCGTGAAAGTTTGGGGTTTTAGCCACGAGTAGGAAAAAAAACATAGTCATAAGTTAGAATGATTTCAATTTCTTTTCTTTTTTTTTGCTTTTAATAGCTCATAACATGAGTGCGTTATAACACACTCACATTATGGGCTCATTGTGCCTAAGCCTCAGGCTCATCACACCAATCCATAACACATTCACGTTATGAGCTTTCAAAAAAAATTTAAAAATTTGGCCACAAACTAGCTTCCCATCTTTTTGCACCTGCCCTCCTCCAAGCTTGATTGTGAAAGTGGCTTCACAGGTGTTCGATCTTGCAAAGAAACATGTTAATTCATAGACAAAACATGCCAAGAAAGAAAAAATCGCATAGACAAATAGTCATATCTTAGAACAAACAATTGAAGGAGAATCTTTCAAAGGGATCCCTTGGGAACCCTTCAAGATTGCAAGGGGCCCATGCAAAGGGATGCTCCATTTGAAAAGCAATGACATATCCACAAATGATCCTATCATCAAGGAATATTTTTGAAAGATCTCTTTCGTCAAGGAATCCAATAAAAAAATCGCCTTCTCGAACGAAAGTTTTCTAATTATTTTTTCTACGAATTCATTTTCAAGAAAATTTTTTTAATAAGGGGATCCTTCTTGAAGGATGCAATTTTTGAAAAATGTAGAAATTTTCAGCATGGGATTCGTTGGTCATCAAATACACCTTATTAAAACTAGATAATTAGTAGCACCCCTTAGGATGGTGCATGTGAATTAAAGGAGCACGTGACATCCTAAGAAAATAGAGAAGATGCAAAGATGTTGTGGCCCATGATATATGATGAGATGTAGACATGGAAATGTTGGCACACATGTGAGGGACAACATATCAACACCACAACATCGAGAAGCAAGCAAAGAAGAGAGAAAGATAAAGAAAGAAAAATAAGCAAAGACAAAGAAACCAAGAGATAAGAGGATTTGGGAGTTCAAGATTGGATTAGTTCTCATAGGTAACCCATAATATATATGTGAACAAAAGATCATCAGTCCCCAAAGTTTCCAGATTTGAAGAAGAGCACATAAAAATAAAATAAAAGAAAAAAATTGGATCAACAAGGAAGGGATTCCTAAATGCCCCCAACACTTTGTATCATCCCTAATTGTCGAAAATCAAGTTACAACATATAGAAGAATGATGCAACATATAGAGTAATTTTACAATACAATTTCACTCCTATATCCAAGCACCTACATGGGTGACACGGTTTCTCTAGGAACACACCAAAAAAATCATGGGGGAAACACAACACACACAAATCTAATCTATAGATAGAGAAGAGGCACTCTCCTATTCCTCATCAACCGGGAGGTCATTGTTCTCCCATTCTAGATCATCATAAGGGGAAGGCAGACGATCCTACAAGGGTGGGATAGTATAGTGTAAAAAAATGTATCTTTGACATTTTCACACTTGTTTGGGTCTTTTTTATGGATGTTTGACTAGTTCTGCCTAGATTTAATATTGTAATGTGGTCAACACATTCACATTAGGTCTTGGACCCTTATGAACCAATAAGAATTTTAGGATGTCTTGTAAAAGTGTTGTGAAGTGTTGTAACCCACTTTCACACTTTTCTAGGACCTTATTAATATAATTCACTTAAATAACCTCCTTTTTATCACTTACCAAGCCTTATTTTAAATTTTTGTGAAGTTTTGTAATAAACTTTCACACTTTTTTAGGCTTGTCATCAATAATTTAACCCTTTCTTATGATTAAATGACCCCTTTATACACTTATAGGCCCTACTTAAGTGTATTTTTTAGAATAATCTTGTTAAACATCATTTAATGCACTTTAATTCCCAACACCCACTTAAAATTCCCTAGTGGTATCAAGTCACCACTAGGGCGACTTCATCCCACTTGGCTCAAAAATCAAAATTATTTCAAAATTCTAGTGGGATATTATTTTCTAAACCTAGAGGTTGACCTGTGATGTGGAATTTTTGAGAAATTTTGTATAATCATGTATAAATATAGGGTTTTCCTCTCATTTTTCATCTCTTAATCTCCTTAATTGACCTAATCATTCATTCATCATTCATCATCCATCTCAAATCAAGCAAGTTAGCATTTTCACATTCTAAGTCATCAAGATAGCTTTCTAAGGCATTCAAGGGAAAATTATTCATCTATTGTTGCAAAAATTCAAGATCTATTCATCATGGAAATTTTATAATTCCTTCATTCCATGTTCATGCTTCATCTTATTTCTTCATTTAGTTTAATTACCTAAAAGGGTTTGACCAAGGAAAACCCCTATTCCCTAATATTCAACATTTCTCTTTCTTTCTTTGTGCGTTTGTAGATTTGAAGACTTGAAGATGATTGAAGAATAGGTTTCAAACTTGTTGAAGAAATATCCTTGTTGGCTAGGTCAAAATATCCACAAAAATTCACTTTCAAACCCAAATTTTGTAGTTTCAAAACCAGACACCTAGTGGAGGAACAAAAAGTGTAGGTCGAGAGCTTTCGTTTCCACTTTTAGGTTTTCAGAAAAGCCAAAGTGGACTAAGTCACCATCAATGGTGACTTATTCCCACTTCACTTTTTTTTTAGAAGTTTCTATAGATCCAAATACCCATTTGGCTGAAACAGGCTCTGGTGCAGTTTTCCAAATCTGGGACTAAGTCGCCCAAAATGTCATTAAGTGTCCTAGTAGATCAAAATTCTAGAATCAACAACATTTATAGTCTTCATTCCAGCCTCTACAAGTTTCCAGGTGCACACTTATAGTTTTACAATTTTCTATTTAGTTTCATGGTCATTTCTAGGTCATTTAGTATATGTTTGCATATCACATTAAGTTTTCAAACACTTTACATTTTTTTAGTTTTCATTCATTAGTCAATATATTTTATCACTTTTCAGCATTTAGGTCATTCTCCTTTGATATATTTCAATCGTATTTGTATTAGTCTTGAGTGAACCACCTAGGTTTTTGGGATACCTTTCTCCTTTTAGGTGCAAAACCCTAAAAGTATAAGAGAGTCCCCTATCCCAAAAATCTATGGTTCATTTTGGTGAACCTGATTTTCTAATACCTTCTTGATTGTTTTGGAGTCCATCATTATCCTATAATTAGCTTGCATTGCATTAAATTTTTCATTAGTTAAGTTGCATTCTAGGGTTTCAAATTCTGCATTAGTGAAAGTGCATATAGGTTGCATTTTTGCATCTCAAATCATTAATTTTTTTTTAAATTCTACATTTTCATCTTAGGTCTACATCATACAGCATGAAAAACATCAAAATCAATCAAAAAAATCCCCACTGGGACTCATTCGCCACCTTGGTCGACTTAGTCCCTTTACACCCCTAAAACTGTCATTTACATAACTAAAACCCCTATTTTTAAGCTTCGATTTGCTACCATTATCTATCTGTATTAGTTGGTTGAGTTTCTATAACATGCATTTCATTAGATCTAGCTTAAATTAGCTCATTTCATGCATTGCTCAAATTCAATTTTGCATCTACAACATTTCATTTTTAGATCATTGCATCATGAAACTAGAAAATTATCTTGCTTGAAAACTAAAAAATTGCATTTCATTTTACATCCTTACATTGCATTTCAAGTTTTCCTAAATTACTTTTTCCAAATGTTAATTTAAATCTTCTCCAATTTTGTAAAGAAAAAGTTAGTAAATAAACATGATAGTCATTCATTCAATGCATTCCCTAGTTATGAGTCTATAGTGCAAGAGAGTGAAAATGATAATACTTTCCTTAAACTTACACTCCCTCCTATCTCTCCTATTTTTGTGGATGATGTGATAGAATAGCATACGAACATAGATAACCATGATGATCATCTTTGTTCTTCTCATGATACCTCTTCTTTTAATGACGAAGGTATCTTGGTGAAAGAAGATACAATCATTGAGAATCATGAGGATCTTGTTTTTCCTTCTCCTCAGCCCCTTTGGGAAGATATTTTAGTACAAGATAATGAAATCATAGACACATTCCTAAACATCACCTTACCTAATTTTCATTCTCCTTTTCCTTGTGAGCATGATTTCAAGGAAGATGAGATTACAAATGATGAGGGTATGTTGGTGTTAGATGATCAAATCTTTAAGGTCTATAACAACCCTCTTTTGGGAGACATTAGGGAACAAAGGAATGAAGTTGTACATTATCATGATAATCATACTTGTTCTTCTCCTACTATCTGTGGGCTAGTTTTAAGGAAGATTCTTTGATGTTAGAAAACATAACCAATGAGATTCATGAGAATCTTAGTTGTCCTCTTTCACCTAAGGAAACCCTTATTGAGCAAGATAATTCAACCATTGATCATTCCTCTAATTGGGATGAAGTCATTTTAGAAGAACCAATCCATGAATATCAAGAACATTTGATTCATAGTTATCCTAAAATCTCTCCTCCTAGGGAGAATATCATGGTGCTAGAAAATTGCAACAATACTAATGTTTCTTCCTTCAATAATGATAAAAAGGTGATTCTAGATTTCCCTCTATTAGAGATACATGAAACCAAGACCATCGAAGTTATGAATGTGCAAGTTTTTGTTAGATCCCTCTTGATTAATGGACCTTCTACATACCCTGTAGGACATCCTCAGAATCCTCTAATTCCTTACCCACCGTCACACAAACCTCAAACTCAAAACAAACCCGAAACTCATCCTCTACCCACCTAAGAATAATGTATCATAGAAACTAAGTCATAATATTGTTGCTCATACATATAACACTACACACAATCTACAACCAAGTCAATCAAGCCCAACAACCTTACCTTTTCCTAATCCCATCTTGGAAAGAAGTATGATCTTGTTGAACAACTTAAGAATACTCCTGCTAATATATCATTGTGGGACCTTATTCAAGCATCCCCTCACTATCATAACATGATTCAAAATTCCTTGCAACAAGTTCCTATCCCTTTTAATGCACAACCAAATGACATATCAACTATGATTCAAGGAATAAACACAAACATTGTTTTCCACCAAAGTGAACTCCCCCCTTTGGAAGTGCAAATATATGCAACATAAACCTTTTGTATAAGCTTCATGTGGATAATTCAAAAATTCAACTTGAATCTTTATCTATCACAGGATTTGACAATATAGAAAAAAAACCATTGGGTGTGATTACTTTACCTATTATAGTTGGACATGCCACATTACAAGCATCGATCCATGTTATGCCTTATGAACTTTCATATAATCTTCTCTTAGGAAGACCATGGATTCATGAAATGAATGGGGTGCCTTCAACTCTTCATCATAAAATGAAATATGTCTACAACAACATAGTATACACGCTTGATGTTGATCATGAGCCTTATAGTGTCTTGGAACTTGAGAAAAATATAGAGAACCTCTTAAACACATTAACACCAACAACACAAGTGGAACCTATGCAACAAAAAGACAAAGAAAAACACATTAAATAGTCACAAAGCTATTAGAGGATGATTAGGGTTCCTTAGATTTCAAACATACATTCATGGGTGAGTACAAGATCATAAACAATGAATCTCACAAAGGAAGCAAAAAATCAGTCATGTCGACACAAAACATATAAAAACCTTCGAAAGCATCCACCTCAACCAATTTAGAACAACATACAACATATTACACAACAAACTTTGAAGAACTCAACAATGAACAACCACCCAATCCAAAAGCAATGGCATTTTTTTATGGAAAAGGTTATGAACTTATGAAACAACTTGGATATAGTGGAAAAGGATGTGGTGCTAACGAACAAGGTATCCACAACCCTATAGAGTATAACACACAAGAAACCATTCATGGTCTTAGTTATTGTCCTTTGATCAAGCCTTCACTCAACATCAACACTATCACAAAACATCCTTCTAAGCCAATGTTAATAGTAGTGCATCCTAAACCAATAGACACTAGTGGTATTCATCCTTTACAATCAATGAAACAAACAAAGACATCCCCGCTTAATGCCAATGTCATCTTGCAAAACACTAAATATTTGAATTCATTAGATTTTCACCCTCCCATAAAGGAGACAACAAAATCTCGCAATCTAAAGAGTCTTGCGTCTACATGACATCTTGTACTATGTAAGAGAAATATTTTTTGCATAATCAAGGAACATATACCATTTATCAAGAGGGTATCTTGTAAAGACTCCTCCAAGATCACTTGATCTCCCTTTTTCCAAGAACTCGAAAGAATTCTATTACAAGACTTCATTTTGTGCATATCATCAAGTTCATGGTCATTCCACTAATGAATGTATGGATTTGAGTAGTAAAATATAACATCTTAAAGAGTTTGGTGCTCTTCCTTATGTGGGGGCACCTCATTCTTCTAATCAATATTGATTTTCACTCTAGCATGCATCTTATCAATCATTTTGGCTCACCCTTGTCCTGCACTAAGTGGGGCCAAGGGGTTAGGTAGCCTGACCTCATATGTCACTTGTTGTTGCCTCTTTTGGCTAGTTGTTAACCGTTCATGAATGTCTAAGAGAAAGCTTGGGATGTGGATGACATGCCTTAAGTTGGATTGCATGTGACATACTACCCTTTTTCATGATGTAGTTTATCAAAAACATATGGCTTGGCATAGGGCTTTCTGAATAAGCTCTCATGTCTTCTTCTACTTTAAAGAAATCACTCACAGTAATAGTGTTAGCAACCACATTAAAGTGGGGGCACACATCGAAACTCATATTTCATTGTGTGATTTTCTTTTTCTTGTGATTTCCTCTCTTGGAAACATTAAGTACAATGTTTCCTAGGATGAGATAGTACACTTTTCCTCTCTTGGAAACAAGATGAGACAATTTGTGCTTTTCCTCTCTTGGAAGCATTAGATACAATGTTCCCTAAGCTAAGGCATTGCATGAACTAAGAAAAATACCTTTGAACATTCCTTGCAACATTTTGCATTCACAGTGTCTATGAGTCTTAAGAATACAAAGTCTTGCTTGCCTCATGGAGCTTGAAGATCATTTTTGTGGTAGCTTATTAAAGTTATCAGTAAGTATAACTTTGGTATGGTTGAGTGGGAAGCCCATTATGAGGCATGAATTTCCCCATAGCCCCTTGCGTGTGTGTGAGAGTGCATACTAGCCGTGAATGTATGTTTCTCACCTTTTAGGACTTATCACCTAATGGACAACCAAGAGTTATGTCGCCTCAAAGTGAGTAT
>VDFB02272909.1:0-28909 GCA_007258455.2 Sequoia sempervirens | reverse complement strand
AGAGCCAAGAAGCTAGGCTAAAAAAATCAACCTGTGTTGGATGCTGGGGGCTCAAATTCTAAAGGGAGGTCGGATGCAACAAAAGCTAAGTTTCAGGCTTTGGAGAATATAGAAAATGGATCACAGGCGACCCTGAAGAACTTTTTCAAGACAAGAGGTGAGCACCTCCCTAGAAGAAGTTGTTGATGAAGGTAATAAGCTGGAATATATGGGGTCTTAACTCCCTGGAGAAGTGTCGCTTGCTTAAGCGACTGATTGCATCCGAAGCCCTTGATTTTTTCCTTCTTCAAGAAACGAAAGTGGAGGTTAGCAGGTTTAAGGAAATGTTGCCTAGAGTATGGTAGAACGGTTATGGAGCTGCAGTGGATGTGGTTGAAGCGGCAGGAGGAATTGCATTTGTAAATTTTATGTGAACAGATTAAATGCACATAAAATATTTCAAAAATAGAAACAATAACACAGCAGATACCTTGGGAAAACCCTCCTCTTGAGGGAGAAAAACCCAGCAACAAAGATCTCACTTATATTTAATACAATAGTGGCAACAACTCACTTTACAATGAGGCCGAACACAAGGCCACAAATTAGAACCTTCACCAGATACAAGGAACAGATACAGACCTCACTTTCAGACAGTATAATTCAGACCTTCAAGAGTATTCGCAACTCAGCATTAGATAGCCTTCAATCTGTACTGGAACAATTCACAATCTGTTCTTGAAGAGCCTGAAAGAATTCTCTTGGCAGTTCACACTTGAATGAGTTCGCACTTATTCTCTCTTGACAAAATTCGCAATCTCTGAACTTGATGATTTGCAATATGCTAACAAGGAATTCACACTTGCAAATAATTCGCACTAGAAGATATATCACACATGAAGGTAGTTCGCACTTTCTTGATAATCTTGCAAAGGATGGATGATCTTGTATATATACAACTTAGAGAGGTCGCACCTCTTCATATCATGAGGTCGGCCAGAATAAGCACAATTACAAATCATAAATGATGTCGGCCAGAATAATATTAATTTCAAATCATAAAGGACGTCGGCCTCAAGTGAAATCGTAAATAATACAGGTGAGGTCAGCCACCTCATAAATATTAGACAATAAATTAAATAGCCGACATGCTATCATTTAATTTATGTTTCCTTCAATAGAGCTGGAAGGATCGCCTGTAGCTGTATTTATCATTAACACTCCCTCTCAGCTAGGGAGAGAACTTCCAGCTGCACAAAATCAAATCATCTCAAATCAGATATGAAGAGAAGAATATCACCTCACCGTGATATTAGATATCGTCTCGATATCAACCATAGAATGGTAAGTACAAGTGTTCATCACTTGCGTGATGTTGTCACCTCAACGTGACTTTCACTATGACTCTCTCAGAGGGTGAAACACAAGTACAACACATGTCATGGAGTCTCACACATGACACCCACCATGACTCAGCTCAGAGGGTGGAAAAAAGGGCTTTCACCTCAAATTCTTCCATCTCAGAAGAAAATGAATTAACAAGGGCTTGCACCTCAAATTCTTCCGTCTCAGAAGAAAATGCATTAACAAGGGCTTGCACCTCAAATTCTTTCGTCTCAGAAGAAAATGCATTAACAAGGCTCACTGATATTGAGACTCTTACTCAGTCAAGGTTGGATTCTCCACCATACCAAGCTTATCTCGGAAGTACACAAACTTTATCCCGGCAAGAGGCTTGGTGAGAATATCTGCCGTCTGTTCATCAGTGCTAATGTACCTCAACTGTACAGCCTTCCGTAGTACCATATCTCTAATATAGTAGTATTTGATCTCAACATGCTTGGATCTATCATGAAACACAGGATTGACAGAAAGCTTCACACAACTCTGATTATCACAGTGAATGATAGTAGGCTCCATTGATTGTCCAAACAATCCTGCCAGGAGCTTACGAAGCCACACTGCTTCTCGAGTTGCCATACAAGCTGCTATGTACTCGGCCTCACATGCACTCACGCTATAGATGATCAGTTTCGCCGCACCGTGCAGTTCCGGCGGTATGCATCCCAACCTAAGCAACAACCGTAGGTGCTCTGTATGATTGTGACACACCCGCCCGAACGGTCAAGTGAACCATGTAAATTCCAAATCTTACTTCGAAGTATACCAACCCACACCAAACCGTGGCCATGCAAGTATCTCAGATATGTTTAGCCGCAAATGCGATGTATCTATTCTTGATCACACATAAACTGGTTGGGCGTACCTACCCATAGCAAATATCGTCTAGTAAGTTAACTAGGATACATCAAGGATCCAACGCTTGTCCGTGACAATGGGATCCACCTGTTCCAAATCAGCCTGCAGCCTTTTAATTTATGAAGATTGGCCTCCTGGCGAGGTGACATGATCGGTAATCCATCATGCCAAATTCCTTAAGTATATCATCGAAAATTTCCCTTGACTTAGGGAATCATACCATTCCGCTAGACTTCTAAGCCAAGGGAAGTAAATGCAGGCTTTAGCCCGCGTCCTTCTATCTCAAATTCAGAAGTCAAATCCCTTCAGTTCAAGAATCAAAGTATTCTCTCAGTGAGGATTAGATCGCCAACATATAAAACCAAAATTAATGCATCACCATTGATTACCTTGAAGTAGAGATTTGAATCAGCATCATTCTTTAAGAAACCCAAGCTTGATAGGTACCGATCAATCCTTTCGTACCATGCACGAGGAGCTTGCTTAAGACCATAAAAGGCCTTCTTCAGCTTGCAAACAAGTAGACTCTTCCCCAAGCACCTCAACCATCAGTTGCTCTATATAAACCTCTCTTCCTCAAATCACCTCATTGAGAAAGGTCACTGCCATCCATCCGTGAATCTTCCATCCTCTAGATGCAGCAATAGTAAATTGATGGTTCCTGGACAAAGTGTGGTAGCGAAAGCAAATAAGCAAAAGCAAGTCTCATCATAATCAACTCCTCTTTTCCGAGAGAAAACCCAATGGTTAGCTGTAAATCTTTCCTTGCATTTCTCATGCTTCCATCTCTACGTTATGCTTAATCTTTTTGAAATAATGAAGATAGTTTCTACGTACTGCCTCTCGGGTCTAGGAACAATATCCTACCTATCATTTTTAAGAATTGACCGATACTCCTCTGTCATAGCATCTCTCCAAACTTGAAGACTAGATGCTTCCTCAACACAGGTAGGCTCGGATTCTATAATCTGACTCATCAAGGCAACATAACTAGAGAACTTATGTGGCCTTTTGCTTTCTCTGAATGTGCCTCTAGGAGCTGCAAAGCTTTCAGCCTCTTGCATAGTGTGACTAGCCCATAGAGGTCTCTTTCTCCCAATAACAATGTCAGTAGGCCCAACAGTAGGTTCCAAGGGTTCAACTGGATCAAGACATTCTCGGGTTCCATGTCTCCTCTCAAATCTCGTGAGTATGGTCAATCTCTGCATTCCCAGGAGACTCTTCATTACACTCCATAAGGAATCCCTCCATCTCTAATGCAATATCTTCCTCAAATGTGACATCCCTACTGATCTCTATCACCTTCTGACCTAGAATGTAGATTCTGTATGCTTTTGAGTTTTCACTGTATCCCACAAATATTCCCTTCTTGCCAAAAGGCTCCAACTTGGTTCTCTTTTCTTTGGGAACATGAACATAGACAGGATAGCCAAAGATCCTCAAGTGACTAACTTCAGGCTTCTTCCCTGTAAAGGCTTCTTCTGGAGTCGTATTCTCCAGGATCTTATGAGGACTTTTGTTCTGAACATATACAGTTGTCCTAGAAGCTTCTGCCCATAGGAAGGTTTACAAATCTTGATCATGGATCATGGCCTTTGCTGCTTCCACAATCGCTCTGTTCTTTCTTTCTGCAACACCATTTTGTTGAGGATTATAGGGAACACATAACTCCCTCTTAATCCTTGCATCAATACAAAAGTTCTGAAAACTACCAGAGGTGTATTCTCCACCACGTTTTATCTATGAATTTTATTCTTTTTTACTGTAAATATTTTCTACCACCAAGGTTTTAAACTCTTTAAATCCCATCCAATACTTTCTAGACTCTTTACATTTCAAAAAAATAAATCCAAGTCTTCCTAGAGGATCATCAATGAAAAGAACATAATACAAGAAACCACTAAGAAGGTTCCACATAGACCACATAACCGAATGAACAGGGTCTAAAAAATACACTTAGATTCATTTTCTCTACTATGGTGCCTTTACAAAATTTTCCCATGCAGCCCTTGCATGTGCCTTCGTGCTCCTGGTTGAACTTAGGAAGGCCCGTCACCATCTTCTCCATAATAGGTAGGGCTCGGAAGTGCAAGTGAGCCAATCTCCGATGCCAAAGATCACAAAGACTTGAAGAGTCATGAACCAAAGCTTGAAGAGAATGTGAGCAAACCTTGTAGAGGTTATCATGTCTAACTCCAATTACTTGAGCATCCTTGAAGCTAGAGTTCTGCATCCACACTAGAACTTTGCCTTTGGAAAAGGCAACTTGATATCCTTTATCTTCCAATGCTGATATAGAAATAAGATTGCGCTTGATTCCAGGAACATAAAGTACATTACCCAAATGAAGTGATATGCCGGAATCCAAGTGAAGTGTAGAGGTCCCAATTCCTTTCATGGAATAGCTAGCATCATCTCCAATGATGACTTGTTCAGAAGACTCCTTCTCCACCAAACTTGATAAATGCTCCTTGAAACCGGTGATGTGACGTGAAGCACCACTATCGATTATCCAACTGTTGGTGTCAGAAGGTACACTACTTGATAATGCTGAATAGAAAAAATATTCACTTGAATCCTTTTGAGGAGAGGCATCATCAACATCCGCAACAATGACTTGTTGTTTAGGTCTAGTTGGACAATCCTTGGCGAAGTGCCCAAATTTGTCACACCTAAAACATTGAATCTTTGACATATCCCTCTTCTTCTTAAATGGAGGTGCATCATCATTTCCCTTGTCCCTATTCCTTTTGAAGAATCCTTTCCTTCCCTCTTTTCCTTTCCTCTTTGAAGAATGGGAGGCGAGAACATGAATATCTTCATTCCTTGAACTTTGACCAATGCCTCTTTCCATCAACCTAGATTCCTCTTGAATGCAATCAGATCTTAGGCAATCAAACTTAGGCAATTTTGACCTTGCACTGATTCCCTGAATGTATGATTCCCAAGACAAAGGCAGCCCATTGAGAGCAAGCATAGTCAGATCCTTGTCTTCAACCATATGCCCAATCGTTGAGAGTTGATCTCTCAAATTTGAAATCTTCATGAAGTATGCAGTAACAGATTCTCCCTTAGACATCTTCACATGATGCAATTGATGCTTTAGTGCAAGGGCTCGGCTGGTATTGTTGACTTCGTACATCTCTTCCAAGGTCTTGAGCATATCTCTTGCTGTCTTCAACTTAGAGATGATAGGAACAATATGATCCTTGACAGAGTCAACCAGAATCTTCATTGCTTTGATGTCTTTCTTTAGCCACTCCTTCTTTTCTTCTTCCTCCTCAGGTTCAGAAATGCTAGACTCCACGAACTCACCCAAATCATTTTCACGCAAGGTGAGCATGATCCTAAATCTCCATGAAGTGAAATTAGTTGCACCTTCGAGTCTATCTTCAACCTTCAAGCCATTAACCATCTTGACTGAAGTAGATAAGTGAGAAACAAAAGGTAAGCTGATTAGCAATAATCTGATCATGATCCTCAAACCCGCTCTGATACCATGTAAATTTTATGTGAACAGATTAAATGCATAGAAAATATTTCAAAAACAGAAACAATAACACAGCAGATACCCTGGGAAAACCCTCCTCTTGAGGGAGAAAAACCCAACAACAAAGATTTCACTTATATTTAATATAGTAGTGGCAACAACTCACTTTACAATGAGGCCGAACACAAGGCCAGAAATCAGAACCTTCACCAGATACAAGGAACAGATACAGACCTCACTTTCAGACAGTATAATTCAGACCTTCAAGAGTATTCACAACTCAGCATTAGATAGCCTTCAATCTGTACTGGAACAATTCGCAATCTGTTCTTGAAGTGCCTGAAAGAATTCTCTTGGCAGTTCACACTTGAATGAGTTCGCACTTATTCGCTCTTGACAAAATTCGCAATCTCTGAACTTGATGATTTGCAATCTGCTAACAAGGAATTCACACTTGCAAATAATTCGCACTAGAAGATATATCACACATGAAGGTAGTTCGCACTTTCTTGATAATCTTGCAAAGGACAGATGATCTTGTATATATACAACTTAGAGAGGTCGCACCTGTTCATATCATGAGGTCAGCCAGAATAAGCACAATTACAAATCATAAATGATGTCGGCCAGAATAATATTAATTTCAAATCATAAAGGACGTCGGCCTCAAGTGAAATCGTAAATAATACAGGTGAGGTCGGCCACCTCATAAATATTAGACAATAAATTAAATAGCCGACAGGCTATCATTTAATTTATGTTTCCTTCAATAGAGCTGGAAGGATCGCCTGTAGCTATATTTATCATTAACAACATTCTTATGGAATGCTGGAAGTTTGGAGGGGAAATTCATTGATGTGCATGCCTCTTGTTTAACGCTGCATGTCAAGAATCTTAGGAGCGAGTTGTGCTTCTTAGCAACCAATGTGTTAGCTCTAAAAAATGCAGGAAAAATGCCTCAAGAGGCTGCCAATCTCTTGATACGCTTCAAGGTAACAGACAAGGTCAAGGGAACTCAACCTTCTACTCTTCAAGTGCTGCCAAACCTAGGCAGGTGTACCTTTCAGAATTGGGCAGACTTAACTTATGATTATCTTTCTTGCACAATGGTTTGTCAACAATGGTAGATGGTAGTGAACAAATGAATTCAAACTTGATAGCAATAACGAAAGCAATCTTCTTAATCTAAATCCTAAATGCTCAATTAACATATATAAAGAGAATAAATGAATCTTAATGATGAAATTGCACAAACCAGTGCCCTATTGGGTATGCAGAGTCAAATGAAATCAAGATGAACAACACTCTCTGGAGAAAACTCAAATTATTTGGCATACATCATGTTTACAACTTGTATAAACATGCAATTATGTAACTACTAAGCTCTACTTTAACAATCTAGATGAATCTTCCTAATTACTGTGATCAATTAAAAGGATTTAATCTTTGCTTGAAAGAACCAATTGATTAATCACACAGATACAACAAATGTGCATTGATAAACTGAACATAAACTTGTTATGTCAATTTAAACAACCAAAAAGCTTCAATCATGGAGACAGCTTAGCAATACTTTCATTAAATTCAACAAATAATTGACACCAGAGAAATGCAGCAACATCAACTGACTTTCATAAATACCTCCACTATGAAATCATGCAACAATAGTCTCTGACTTGAGAATTTTATTCTACTCTATCTACTTGCTGTGTATCAAATATCTAAATAACTGATTATTTTTTAAAATTACAAAAATGCCAATTTATACACCAACATGAGAAAATAAACCATATTGAAATATCATGTCGGCCCTCCATAGAAATCGGGCTCCAATCAAGTCGGCCTGCAATGGTCCTTAAGCATCAATCTATTGGCCACAAGATTTGTATTTTTGTTATTCACCAGTGAAACAGTCGGCGAGACATAACGTATAGTTATGCCGAAGGCAATTCAATCGTTAGACACCCCACTTTATTCATATCGCCTTCGCTGTGACTTATCTGAGTCAGGGAGATGTCCCGTAGACCACAGTATGTTTCCCCAAGAGTATTTCATTAAGTGCTTCCAATTCACTGAGACACAAGGATATCTCACACCGATTTCTTCCTTTTGTTTCATTCACAGTCGTCGTGACCCATTGTTATCGGGGAGACAACATATCGAACTCATTATGTCAGGCCGAAAGTCCTTTGCTCATTATGTGTCACTGTGACTTAATAATATCGGGGAGACCTCTTGTAGAATGCTCATTGCTTTACCGAAAGTCACCCCAAAATAAATTTTGATCGCCAAGAGAAAACAAAACTTACACCGAAAGCCACTTGAATAAACCTTTATGTTCCATCGGTGAGACACACCTTACTTCACCATGACCCTCGCCGAAGCTCCCATGTTTGGCTGAAACGAAACCCATATGTCATTAGGCAAGACACCACAAACCTTATGTCGCCAGAGTCTACATATGTCTCATTAGTGAGACCTCCCTGCCTTCGTCGAGACTTACTCTGAATCCACCATAGCTTCACCGAAAGTCTATTCAAAGAAAATCCATGTGTAAGGTCGGCGAGACCGAAGGTCACTCGCCAAGACCTTACAACGATAGCTATGACTCCCCCTGATATGCATCCCCTTTATGTTGTTGGTCGGTGAGACAATGGGAAGTCACTATGACTTCATATCGAATACCCCAAATTTGGCCGAAACAAACGTTCAATGTGTTTGTCGCTGAGACCAAAAGAGTTCGTTGGGACATTATACCAACGCCGCAACTCTTGCCAATGTATCCCCATTCAAACCATTCGCCAAGACACAAAGCACTCGGAAAAACATTATATCGATGACCAGACTCCTGCCGAAGTGTGAATCAACCTTTGTCACTGAGACCGGGAAGAACTCTTGCCGAACAGTGCCTGCAAGAAAATTTTGATCGTTGTGACATCAAATGAGTCTTGTCGAAAGGCAACAAAGACTCATGTTAGCAGAAAACGCACAATGGGTCGGGGAGACAATGGCATTCTCATGCCGATAGGAACCAAAACGTAAAATATGCATGACCAAATGGATTCTATGGGGCAACATGGGAAAAAAGTGAGAGCATAATGATATGAAAATGAAACCTAGTGCTTATGATAAGGACATTAAGGGAACTTAGGGTTATGCAAAACATGTGAAAATATTGCAGAAATTAACAGTTCCAACAGTGGCTTCATCTAGGGATGAATGATAGTAAGATCATTTGCAAGGATCCACATCTTTGGGTGAGCAGACTAGACACAAAATGATAAACCAGGGAGCGGAAATGAAGTGAAAGGCAATGGAAACGAATGGAAAGTAAATGCAAGATGGAGATGAATGGAAAATGAGAGTGAAAAGGAGATGGATGAAATCCTAAACTACTGTGCATGGAAAATAATTTTAAAGAGGATAAGCAAGTGTTGTCCATGCACTGACAACCCTTAATCCTCTATGTTGCTCAAGAGAAAAATTGCTTCAAGAATTTCCCATGAACAGGCAATTCCTGATCTTCACTAGCCATATTCTATAAATAGTATGAGTCTTTACCCTTCTTTCCAACAACAGCAAAAGGTCCCAGCCATAAAGCTTCAAATTTACCATGCTTGCCTTTCTCCTGACACCTTGCATTCCACATCAACACCAAGTCATTCTCTTCAACTTTCTATCCTTTTCCTTCTTGTCAAATAGATACTTCATCTATGTCTGTAACTTCATGTTTTGACTTTGAGAAACCCTCCTTATTTCATCAAGTTCAGCCAGTTGCTCCATTTTGTCTTCCAGAGGTTCAGGAACATCCAAATCTTCCTGAAGTACAAACTTGTAGACTGGTAACAAATTCTGCAAAGGCATCCTGGCCTGTGCTCCATACACCAATTCAAATGGGGACTTTCCAATTGCATTTTTAATAGCAATCTTATCAGCCCACACAGCCAGCTTTAGCTTTGAATCCCAAGCCTTCTTGTTTTGACCTAATATCCTCCCTATAATCTTCAAGAGATTCTTATTGCTGGATTTAGCTTGACCATTAGCTTGTGGATGGTAAGGAGCTGCATAAGAAATAGTAATGCCATACTTATCACAAAAGCCTTTGAATTCATTTGACCTGAAACACATCCCATTGTTAGTGATCAACCTCATTGGTGTACCACATCTGGTGATAATGTTGTCCATTAGAAAATTATTCACTACCTTACTTGTAGTTTGTTTAGTTGGGATTGTTTCTACCCACTTAGTAAAATAATCAGTGGCAACCAGTATCCACTTGTATCCCCCACTTGATCTTTCCTGTATCTCTCCAATGAAATCAATTCCCCATTGATGAAAAGGGGCATCAACTTACAAAGGTCGGAGTGGCAAAGCTCCTTGATACTTCAGTTTTCCAGAGAACCTCTAGCAGGCTTCACATTTTCTCACATGTGTAAAAGAATCATTAAAAACCTTTGGCCAATAATAACCTACTCTGAGATTTTTGTGTGCAGTTGTTTTTGCTGAGTAGTGTCCTCCACAAAATCCTTCATGCATTTCACTTAGGGCACGCTTGGCTTGAAACTCATCCAGACATAATAATAGTATACCATCTATGTTCCAAAACAGATCTCCATCCATGAAAACATACTTTGATGCTTGCAACTTCAACGTTCTCTTCTGGTTGTCACTCAATCCCTCTGGACACTTCATGTATTTAAGATAATGCATAATATCAGTATACCAAGAAGTATGCTCAATGCTTGCAATTGCAGTCCCTTCTTAAACATTACAGACTTGACTTGCTTCAATATTTGATTTTGCCATCAGCCTAGCCAAGCCTTGACCTCTTACTAGCTTAGTAATCTGTATTTCCATGTCAAACTCTTGAATCTTGTTAATCCATCTACATATTTTCCCTGTAACTTCAGATTGTGTGAGAATGTCTTTGACAGCTGCATGAGGGACATAAGCAATTACCTTTGCTCCAAAAAGATATGGTCTAAATGCTTTAGTAGCCTTCACTAATGCAAATGCTTGTTTTTCCATTATGTCATACTTCAATTCAGACCCTTGTAATGATTTACTAAAGAAAGACACAGGTTGTTCATGACCATCCTCATTCTTTTGTAACATAGCAGTAGCAATAGTGTGCATTGAAGCAAATGAAAATATTTGAAAAGGCTTTGTAAAGTCTGGAGATTTAAGGACAAGAGCTTCCTTGATGGCCCTTTTGATAGATATAAAAGCTTCCAAGGCTTCTGCAGTCCATTTCATTTTCTGTCCTTTCTTCAACATTTTTGATATGGGCTTAATGATCTCAACAAAGTTAGAAACAAACCTCCTAACGAAATTAATCTATCCAAAGAATGACTGTATAGCCTTAACAGTTTTAGGGACAAGAATTTTATCAATGGCCTCAACCCTCTCAGGATCTATTCTAATTCCTTCTTTTGAAATAATATGGCCTAAGAGCTTACCCTCTATGACTGCAAAATGACACTTCTTTGGATTTAAACTAATACCATATTCAAGAGCTTTGATAAATACCTTTTTTAGATGTTGCACATGATCTTCAACCTTCTTTGAATAAGTAGTCAGATCATCCTGGTACACCACCATGATAACATTGATCAAATCAGCAAATGCTACGTCCATAGCTCTTTGGAAAGTCGCTCCAGCATTGGTGAGACCAAATGGCATTCTTATGTATACATATGTTCCCCAAGGAGTTGTGAATGTTGTCTTATACTGCTCAGATTCTTTGACTTTGACCTGGTTGTATCCTGAAAACCCATCCATCATGGACAACAGTTCACACCTTGTTACCTTATGCAATATAGCCTCCATATTGGGTAGAGGATAATTATCCTTGAGAGAAGCCATATTTAAATTCCTGAAGTCTACACATAATCTAATATCACCATTCTTCTTTCTCATAGGAACCAAATTTGAAACCCACGTTGAGTGCCTGATTGGTTTGATAATTCCTCCATCTCTGAGCTTTGTCAATTCTTCTTGCATCTTAGGCTCCAGTGTTGGATTTATAGGCCTTTGCTTCTATCTGAAAGGCTTGGCGTCTAGCTTCAATGGTATTTCATGTTGAAATAAATCCTCCCTATATACTTTCAGATCTTCATAAGACCAAGCAAACACGTGTTTATACTTTCTCAGTAATTCTATCAGCATTCTTCTTATTGTAGGGCTTATCTTCTTTCCTATGTACACCTTTCTTGGTGTTGTCTCAGTCCCCAAATTGATTTCTTCAATATCTTCTCTTTTGACTGGTGTTTGCTTCATAAGAGACTAATCATTTCCATCATACACCCTTTCTAGTGCCACTAAGCCCTTAGGAAGCTTATTTGTTTTGAGCTGCAATATTTCTTTTCCAAACACTGTTTGCTTCCCATCAACTTCATTAACAAAAGCATTGAAATCAATTTCCTGAGCTTCATACTGATCTATACAATTGAGGAATTTCAAAAGGTCAGTATCATCATTGAAGACTTGCCAGCTAGAAATGTTATCAGGAATAATAGGCCTTGTCTTGAACTCAATCTGTGAAACACCAGTCAATGTGATGTCATCTCTTTTCAACGCCATATTTGCTAAAAAATCAGCCATTATGTTCTTTGATCTGTCAATCCACTCAATTGAAAATGCATCAAACAATTCAATTCTGTCCCATACAACATTCCTATATTGCTTCAATCTTTTGTGCTTTGTTGCATATTTTGACTTGATTTGTGAAACAACCAACTCAGAATTTCCCAAGATAGCCAACAAATTGATTTTATGTTTCACAGCTATGTTCAACCCCGTCAATAAAGCTTCATACTCTGCCACATTGTTTGTACATTCAAATGCTAACATAAATGAATATTTAAAGGTGATACCTTCAGGTGAAACAAATACAATCCCAACTCCATTACCTTCCTGGCTGCATGCTCCATCAAAATACATCTTCCATACGCCATTACAATTCTATACAACATGTTTTTCAATTGGATCACTATTGGTTAATTCTGGCTGGGCTGGTTCTATTTTAAAATTCCCAAGATCAACATCAGAAAAATAATTGATCTGATCTTTCGGTACACAATCAATAAGCTGGTTCATTCTTGGCTTTCTATACAATTTGACTTCCTGACCGTTCACTAGTATTGTAGCATAAGATAGATCAAATTGGACATTTCCACCAACAGCTGTTGTCCAATGCCTTGACAAAAGCATCCCAAATTGAGGCGGAGTATCTATCACTGTTATATCTATATTATAAGCCACCTGTGGATAAGTAGCCAACTTGACTTCAACTCCTCTCATAATGCCTACCACAGGAACATGTCTGTTATCCATTGCATAGCATTTCCCTTCACATGTATCAACTCACATGCCAAGCTGCTTCATAACTACCATTAGCATGATATTTATAGCAGCACTAGAGTCTATCATGCAATTCCTCAGCAGTTTGTTATTTATAAGCAATGTAGTGAAAAAAGGATCAACTTGTGGGGGGGCTGTTAACACATCACTCAAGCAGACCTCTGGGATATTTACTTTCTCCCCTCGCCTATTGACCTTAATAGTTATAACACTATTCCAGAATCACATTGCCTTTCATTCCAATTTGTTATCAACACCGGAACAGCCAGTTCCATATCTCCTTTTTTTATTTCTTAATTACTTCAAGTAGTGGGACAAACATTTTTACATGGGATAACGCCTGAGTGAAGTCAAAATAAGAGCCCTCCACATTAACAATCTTCTTCTGCTCCAATGTTTCTCCTTTGTTTTCTCCTTTTTCTTTTTTACTAGGCTGGTCAGGCATTTGTATCTTTTTATGTAATCCCTTCGTACTTTCTTTAACATCCTATTTTGGAGCTGGTGGCTTATGTCTGTCTTTATCGCAAATTCTTTTCCTGGATCTTCTTCATAGCCTCTTTGTGTTGCCTCTCGACCTTTCATATAAAATTCCCCTGTGCACACTTCCTTCTCATTTGCATCGTCGTATTTCTCAACCAAAGATTTAGTCCTTGTTTCTGAACCGCCAAGGTAATGAAGTAGGTCTTTCTATTTCATCTTCAGTAAGTCTCCTCACATTGCACTGAGCAGGCGCCTTTGCGAAATGTGACTTAGTATAATCTTCATCAGAATCATAAAAAACTTGTTGTTCAGCCATATGGACATTATACTTCTGATTAGAAACATCATACTCATAGCCATCCTCCTCCTAAGATGATTACCTCTCGCCCACATGGTGAAAAGTGTTTGAAGCCAAAATACACTTTGTGATCTTCTCCATTGTTCTATGTTAACATTCCTTACTCTTGCATCCTTTGGGCTACACCACAATAGTCTGGAGAATGTGGTTTATCACAAACTTCACAGAAGTAATTATTACTCACCATGTAAGTTCCCTTCTTGCTCAATGGATCAAGAGTCTCTTTGTTTCTAGGCCTAGCTGTTATAGGTTTTCCATCCTTCCAGTCTGTATTATAAGGCATATGATGGAACCTCGGCCTCTCATTTCTGTTCTCATTTCTGTATGTATTCTCCTGTCTATACTGATAATGGTTGCTTTGCTGAGGAGGCCTAGGGTTGTTTCTTTTACTGATTATACCAGCAACCTTCCTATTGTTTTCAATTGTCAGTGCTATCTTCTGTGCTTCAGCTGAATCTCTTGGAAATCTATTTCTCAGTTCATACCCTATTTTAGGATCAAATGCATTTAAATAGACACTCAACGCTATAGAATCTAACATCCTTGATCGAGGAGGTACCTTAACTTGCAACTTGTTAAATCTTCGATTGAAGTCATAAATTGAGTCATTTTGATTCTTCTGAATTCACATCAGTTCATGAAGAGCAGCATCTGGTGCATTTAGATTTCCATATTGTTCAAGAAATTGGTTCTGAAATACTTGGAGAGAATCAATTGAAGATGCTGGAAAACTGTTGAACCAATCCCTAGTGTCCTCAATAAGTGACATCATAAATAGCCTCATATGCAGATCTTCATATGGCATACCTATGTCTTGGATGAACATATTGAAATTCCTTAAATGTTCTTCAGTAGTGACTGCATTACTCCCTGTAACGTAGGCACCAGACCTCTCCAACTGCTATCCATAGGGTAAGGGCATAGATGAATCCCTGCCAAATTAAACTGTCTAATCATTGATGTATATTGTTGAGGGGGAGGAATAGGTGGATATTGATACTGATGCATAGGGTTACTGTATTGTGCATTATACTGTGGGATAAAAGACTGACCAGGAGGTGGATGATTTGGCTGCTTGTAGAAATTTCCTGTCTGATGGTGAGGAGACATTGGTGGATTTGAAGGCCCTACACCATGATTACCCTGCTTATGTGGTGGTACATACATCGGGGGGGACTTAGCTGTCTGAGAAGTAATTTGGACTTTCTGCAATGCAGCCTTCAACTCTTCTATCTCCTTCCTCTGTGATTCAAACTGTGCTTTTACTTCCTCAGAAAGCTCATGATTAAAAGAGTCATTTTGGTTACCTTCCATCTTCTGATCATATTCCTGTTGAATTCTGATTCATTCAGCCTCACATGCAGCTTGAAACTCAGCATGTTTCTGAGGATCGAGAAAAGAGAAAGGATTCCTTTGATCTTCTAGAGTACAAGGCTCAACACTCGAATCATTTTTCCATGCATCATAGCAATCATATGTTTCACAATGTGCTCTTGATGCTTTATCTTTATTTTTTAGGCACATATCTTCACTTATCCCTTTTCCCTTATCAACCTTGACATCTTTGTGTGTCCACTTACTACCTCCAACAGGAGCTCCAGTATGACCTCCCCTGTACTGAGATCTTCTTCCATTCATGATGAACAGTTACAAAAATTATGTCAGAGTCGCCACTCACTTTTGTCTAAAAATGAGAAAATACTTGATGTTTCTTATTCCCAGCGGAGTCTGTATAAAGTTCATGACTCTATGATTAAGACTTTGATTCTGAATGTATTCCCCAGTAGAGTCGCCAATTTTTTAGCTCTCAAAAACATAGGAAAAATGCCTCAAGAGGCTGCCAATCTCTTGATACGCTTCAGGGTAACAAACAAGGTCAAGAGAACTCAACCTTTTACTCTTCAAGTGCTGCCAAACCTAGGTGGGTGTACCTTTAAGAATTGGGCAGAATTAACTTATGATTATCTTTCTTGCACAATGGTTTGTCCACAATGGCAGATGGTAGTGAACAAACAAATTCAAACTTGATAGCAATAACGAAAGCAATCTTCTTAATCTAAATCCTAAATGCTCAATTAACAGATATAAAGAGAATAAATGAATCTTAATGATGAAACTGCAGAGACCAATGCGCTATTGGGTATGCAGAGTCAAATGAAATCAAGATGAACAACACTCTCTGGAGAAAACTCAAATTATCTGGCATACATTCTACTTACAACTTGTATAAACATGCAATTTTAATTACTTAAGTCACTTTAACAATCCATGTAATGGAGACCTTCAGATTACTCTGTGATCAATTAAAGGATTTAATCTTGGTTTATGAGTTAAACCAATTGATTAATCACAATGTATAAATAAATGCATTTATTAAATCAGAATATAAAACCCATGTCACTCAACAAACTTCTAAAGTTTCTTTAATCATGGAGACAACTTAGCAATACTTTCATTAAATTCAACAAATAATTGACACCAGAGAAATGCAGCAACATCAACTAACTTTCATAAATACCTCCATTTTAAAATAATGCAACAATAGTCTCTGACCTGAGAATTTTATTCTACTCTATCTACTTGCTATGTATTGAATATCTAAATAACTGATTATTTTTTACAATTACAAAAATGCCAATTTATACACCAGCATGAGAAAATAAACCATATTGAAATATCATGTCGGCCCTCCATAGAAATTGGGCTCTAATCGAGTTTGCCTCAAGAACTATGCCTCCTGCCAACAACAATCTATCACAGACTGGTCGTTTATTCACCTGAAATAACATGAGATATAAATATGAAGTTTAAGTCAAGGCATCCACTGATTAGACACCCTGGCCCACATTTATCTCTATCCGGTCGTGGATGTCCTAGGACTGCCAATATGTCGAGAGTATTTCATTAAGTGCTTTCCATTCGCTGAGACACAAGGATATCTCTCACCGATGCGTTCCTTTTGTTTCATTCACAGTCACCGTGACCCATTGTTATCAGGGAGACAACATATCAAACTCATTATGTCAGGCCGAAAGTCCTTTGCTCATTTATGTGTCGATGTGACTTTGAATAATATCTGTGGAAATTCCTCTTGTAGAATGTGCTCATTGTTTTACTGAAGTCACCCTTGAATCCTTGATCACAGAAATAAAAATCCAGCACCAAAGCCACTGACAACCTTGAGGTTCTCAATTCTAGATACACCCATTTCACAGACTCTTCACTAAGTTCTATGTTTTAAATTAGAATTAAACCTATAAGGTCATTCATGACATCACAACCTGGGAGGCCAGATTCTATATATGTTCCCATTCTTTAGGTCTCCCCTTGGTCAGACTGTTCCAAATCACTAGCTCACCAAAGTTCATCTAGTGTTAGTAAATCCAGGGAGGTCAGGCAGAATGTCACCTGCAAGACCTTATAACGAGTTGCCACCTCCTACATGTAACATCCCCTTGTGTTTTACTGGCAGTCACCAAGGACTACATGACACCTCTGCCCATTGAACACCAAATGTGGCTCTGTCACTTGAATGTGAGTCGCTGTAATATTGTACCAAATTCTTAGTTTTTATTCCTGGTTCAAACCGTCATTGACAAAGCACTCCGTGAACATTTATCACAACGTAGACTCCCCGGCCACAAGGTGGAATCAACTCACGCAGACCTTGAAGAACTCTGCCAATGGTACCCTAAAGAAAATTTTGACCAGGAGATCCAAATATTCCAACAAAGGTACAAAACCACATAGAAAACGACAATGAATGGGACAAATGGCACTTCATGTCAGAGAGAACCTGGGGACAATGTAAATGCACATGACCAAATGGACTGCAACAACATAAAGCAAAAAGGAGAAGATAGAAAACAAACCTAGTGTTTATGATATATGACATTATAAAGAACCTAGGCTATGCCATGGAAAATGATGTGCAGAAATTAACAGTTCCAACATAATGTTTATGGGACGAACACTGAGCTTGGAAGGATAGAGACCTATGATCATTTACGGGAGTTAAGAAGAAGCCACACAGTTAAGGAATGGTTGGTTGGAGGGGATTTTAATGTTGTGTTAAGACCATTGGAGAAGCAAGGGGGGTGACCCTTGGCTAATGGGGGGTCAGAGGCCTTTCAAAACTTTAGTATTGAGTTAGCTCTGGTGGATGCCAAGCCCAATTCTGGCTAGTTCACATGGAATAACAAGAGGGTTGATGATGAGAATATAAGGTGCCGGTTGGACAGATTCTTTGTCCTGCCTTAATTCATTTTATTGTAGTTGCCATTTTTCCACTATGCTAGAGCTCTGGTGGATCACCCATTCCTGGTCCTGTCTGGGTTAAGGACAACAAAACCCATCCCGCCCAAGATGGAGTCTCTTTAGGCGAACACCTCCGACTCTCCATGCCCTCCTGCACAGAGTAAGAAGATCATGGGAATGAAATGCCAACTCTTTCTCGGTCGGATGAAGCAAGACGTTAGATCAAACAAGGGATGTGTAGGTAACCCATTTGTAGAAAAAAATCAGATCAGGATGAGCTGAAGGAAGGAGGCGACATTAGGCTGGGATTTTCTTTGGGGAGCTGGCAGATGCAGAGCCCTATACAGTGAGAGGGTGTCAAACAAAGAGCAGGACCTTATGGGTAGAAAGCCATGGCCAGGAGGGGATCAACACTAAATGGCTTCACCCACCAGCACAAGGGGAGAAAACACAATCATATTTGTTCCATTCAAACCCCTGCGGGTCCTGTTCTAGAAGATGTGGCAACCATTAGAGAGGAAGGGAGATCCTTTTTCCAAACTTTGCTAGGGGAGCCTGTTGTGGATGATGTTGCTGCCCAAGAAGCCTTATTAGAGAACATTGCAAATCTGATTTCCCATGAACAAAATTCTAGTTTGATGGCTCCCTTTACATGCGATGAGATCAAAACTGCTACCTTTTCCTTAGGCACCAGGAAGGCTTCTGGTCCTGACGGGTTCCAAGCAGAATTTTTTTAGAGGTTTTGGGAGATCGTTGGGGAAGATGTTTGGTTGGTTACTGAGGAGTGCAAAAAAAAAAATCTATGATGAAGTCCTGGAATTTCACGTACATTTCCCTAGTCCCCAAGAAGCAGTCTCCTAACTATTATTGACGTGTCTGATGGCAAGACAACATGCAAATAGAATATTGTTATTTTGTTTCTCCTGAAAGAGAAAGACAACACATGGATATCTTAGCTCCTAAGGTCTTAATAGTTGGTTCTCAACTATGCTGATGTTGCTCAATTTTCAATGTAACAATAATGTTCAAGGGGCCTGCTGGTGTTGAGCTTTTGGATTGTTCTAAGATCAAGCATGAAGTTAAACCTACTTTAACTGGGGTTTTTAAAGAAACGAAAAAGATAGATCAGAGCTTTGGAATAGAGAAAGAATAATAGTTTATCCAACTTAGCCAGACTTGTCACCTTTCAAGAAATTGCTAACTAAAACTGGAGAACAAAATCAACTTGTGATTGACACACAACTTCATTCATCCATAGTGCTAATTTTAACAATAGATTGTAAATCACTATTTAAACAAAACAAATCTTTCAAATCAAATCAAATCAAATGATTAACCCAAGATGAACACCATTCTGGAACACAATATGAAATAGATTGAATCTGGTTGCTTCTACTATTGGTGAAACAGATAAGCAACATTTACAAATCTGGCACAATCACCAGTGTACAAAAAACCTATGATTTTAGATTGTTTCCATCTATACTAAGAAAACTGAAAGATACATTATTGGCTTCTACTAAATCTAACTCCTAACTAAGAAGATCAAAGAGGCTCCCATTACCAAGAATCAGGATGCAGCTCTGTCTCTTCTATCCTTTAGAAAATTCGTACTCTTTCAAAATCTATCTCTAAACCTATCTCTATTTCTTCTAGCTTCTTCTACTAACCTTCTAACCCTTCTAAATTTTCTAACTCTTCTCCTTTAACTTTTTTTTTACAAAGAGGCAAAAAAATTGCCATATATACAAAATGTACCTAAAAAGAATGCACTGGCCCTTGTTTTAGGGTTTACAAAATATACGTCGGTCACGGGAGGGTCGGCCCTTAGATCTTTTGAATAAAGTTGGTTCGGCCTTAAATGCGCATCCCTGCTGTCCATGTCGATGAAGGATTGATCTGGGGATGACCTCAGATCTTTTGCAGCTATATCATTAACTCCTACACCTTCGTGTCCATTTTCAAACTTCCATGCCGAGCCACCTTGAATGCTCTAAAACATTACCATTAATGCCGAGCTGCCTTTTCTAGCAAATCTCATAGCTGTCACTGTGACTCGCGGTTTATTCCCTCTTCCTTCGGCCTTCTTCTTGCTCCAGACCTTATGCCGATATCATCTCCTATCGGCGAGACTAGCTTCCTTCGCCGAGACATTACATTGAAGTCGCGCCATTTCACTGAGAGCTTATTTCATTTCGGGGAGACTTCGCTTAGTTAGTGAGACATTACACTAAGCTCAACATGCTACACCGAGGGCACAAAATATGTCGGTGAGACCCTATCGGGTTGGCAAGACTCTTCGCCGAAGTCACCTCCCCTCGCCGAGACTCTCCGAGTCGGCAAACTTTATTCCTTTAGCCAGACATCACGTCGAACTTACATCTTTCGGTGAGACTTTACTTGGGTCGACATGACTTCTCTCTGAGGCCTTCATCTTTCAATGAGACTCCTTGAGAAATATCATCATGTACATGACTTAATCTTGCAAAACAAGGTCTCCATCAGTCCCCAGAAGCGTATAAAATATGTTATAATAAAATACACTATTGCTTATGATTTCATTCAATTTTACTATGCCTTCAACTTTAGACAAAAGAAACCAAACCCCAGCGAAGGTGGAACCAAAACAGAACCGGAAACAACACCTAACCCTAAAGCCGACGAGAGCAGCGCTAAAAAGAAAACGAAACCGGGACCGGAGTCGGAATGGGAACTAACCATGGAAATAATCACCACTTCCAAGTTTAGCCCACATTTTGGCTCTGCACCCGCAAAAGAAACCAAACGCGAGGGACAAAGATGGAAACAAACGCAGGTAGGATCAGAGCAAAAAAAAAAAATCGATCCCAGGTGAAACACAACAGGGGCAGGGGCGGAACTAAATCCGAGATTGAAACTTCTTCAAAGTTTCAGTTTCGGATTCCATCCCAATCCCGCCTCCGACAACATACAAAGAGATGACAAAAGAACAAAAAAGAAAAGGGGAAAGGAAGAAAAACACCCCGCGACCAACAAAAGGAATAATAATAATAAAAAAGCAACAAAACTAGACACACGGAATCGGGACCGAGACCTAACCCGAACCATAAACTTCTCCAAGTTTCAGGCTCGGATTCCGTTTTGAACCCGCCTCCGACGACGCCCAAAAGACAAAGAAAAAGGACAAGGAGGAGAAAAAGAAAGGGGAGAAAAATACCCCATGACAAAACAAAACAATAAAAAGAAAAAGAATGAGACATGTGGAACCGAGATTGAAACAGAACCCGAACCAAAAACTTTTTCAAGTTTTAGGGTTTGGTTCTGTTCCAGTTCCGAGTCCACCAAAACAACACGAAAAGACACCCGAGGCAGAATTGGGAATGGGAAAGGAAAAGAAAACAGAACTTGGAAGGAATTCCAAGTTCGGTTTCCATTTTGGTTCTGGGTCCGCTAGAACAAAAAAGAAAGAAAATGCCACCGGCCGAAAATAAAATACCTAAGGCACAAGACACAAAACCAAAGAAAAACGACCAACGAAGAAGAGAGAGAAAAGGAAAGTGGAGTTGGGGTCAGGATGGAAAACGAACTAGAAACCTTGAAAGAATTCAATGTTCAGATTCAGATTCAGACCTAGTTCTGACAGAACAAAAGAAAAACGCCTAAGGTAGAAAACCAAAGGCCAAAGGGAAAAGAAAAGAACAAAGGGGACCCATTTTGATGACTTTTGACCTATAGCCTTATGTAACACGATTTACAAGATTTTCGCAAAGGCTATGGCCTCACGTCTGAAGCTTTGTCTGAATAGGATCATTTCAGGCGAACAGAGTGGTTTTCTAAAAGGTAGGCAGATTCTTGATGGTATCATCACGACTCATGAGACAATTCATTCGATCAAGAGCAGAAAGGAGGGCATGGTGATCAAACTTGATATGAAAAAAGCATATGATAGGGTTTCATGGAGTTTTTTGATTAAGGTGATGGAGAAGTTTGGGTTTGAGAAGGGTTGGTGTGACTGGGTGAAGGGATGTGTTTCTTCGGCTTCCTTTGTTTTCCTTGTGAATGGTGTGTCCTCTCAGTCCTTTGACGCTATGCGGGGTTTGCGGCAAGGTTACCCTCTTTCACCCTTTCTCTTTCTCATCCTTGCTAAAGCTTTAGGTAGAGCCTTGAAGCAGGAAGCTTGTTGTGGTCACCTCCATGGCTTGCAGGTTTCTGTGGGAGTCAATAATGTGACTCATCTTCAATTCATGGATGATACCCTTCTCTTTGGTGAGGCCACAACTAGAGAGGCTAGGAGCATTAAAAGAATCTTGTCCCTCTATGAGAAGGTTTTTGGGCAGGATGTTAGCCGTTCCAAGTCTAGGATCTTCTTCTTAAAGGATAATTATTTGGAAAAATTGGACATTCTGGACATCCTTGGTTTTGAGTCAGATTGCCTCCCCAATAGATATTTGGGGGTGCCCCTCATTGATCAGAAAGCTTTGATTGTTGATTGGAAGGTGGTGGTTGATTGGGTTCAAGGAAAGTCAGAGTCTTGGAAGGGTCTGTGGCTTTCCTTTGCTGGTTGTATCTTGCTCATCAAAGCTTCTTTGGCTGCTTTTCCAATTTACACTATGTCAGTTTTTCAAATACCAAGTAAAGTTGCTAAGTCCTTGGAGAAAACCATGCATTCCTTCCTTTGGCGCAGGTGTGAGAATGCTTCTAAATATAGTTTAGTCAATTGGTCAGAGATTTGTAGGCCTTACTCATGGTGGCTTGGGTCTAAGAAGGTGCATTCACATGAACAAAGCCTTAGGGGCCAAGCTTGTGTGGCAGATTTATGCGGAGGGGCATAGAAATTGGAGCTAGAATCCTTCAAGCCAAATATTTGGGGAATGACAAGGACCTTTTGTTTAATGTTGTGCTCCCTGACGGTTCTTGTGTTTGGAATTTCCCAAAGTCTTGTGCTGGTTTGATCTCTCCTGAAATTAAATGGCGTTTGGGGAATGGGCAGAAAATTTGTTTCTGGCGAGATTGTTGGATTGAGTTTGAAGCTTTGAAGGTGCAACCTAACTTGAGACCATTGGTCGGACACTTTGAAGCCACATTGGGGGCTCAAGTGTGTGATTACTTGTCTGAAAGCAGTGGAGCTAGGAAGTGGAAGACTCTCCACTCTCTTGTGGAGGAGCTTAAGGAGGCCTACGGTGCATTGCAACACAGATTGGATAGGTGGCCAGTGTCATGGTTGGATAAGGAAGATATAATGGTGTGGGGTCATAGGGGTAATGGGGAGGTTACCATCAAAGAGCCTACAACTCCCTTTTTGGTATTGGTTCCTTGTCTGTGGTGGCCAAGAGGATTTGGACCGGTTCTGGGTTGCCTAAAGCTAATGCTTTTCTTTGGATTTCTTGGTGCTGTAGGGCACTTACTTGGGATAGACTTGAAAAATTGGGGCATGTTGGTTCCTCTATTTGTGTCCTATGTGAAGGGGAAGGCGAATGCAATGATCATATGTTTGTACATTGTCCTTATGCAAGAAAAGTTTGGTATACTTTTCAGCTTTGATGGGGGTTTGTGTGGGCTACTCCAAGGAATGTCCCATCTCTGTTGGAGAGTTGGCACCTTAAGATCATCATCCTGAGTTTGAAATTCATATGGGAGGTTGGGCTGACAATCATAGTTTGGAATCTATGGCTCGAACGTAACAGGAGGATCTTCCAAGGGAAGAGTAAGAGGGTGGAAAGGATTTGTGATTTGGTTGAGAGTACTCTATTTGAGCTTGGTGATTTGCTAAATGTTAAGCATCATGTTCTAGATGCGAAGGAGGTGGGTTGGGCGAATTCCTAGCCAAGATTCAGATGGTTGGGCAATGGGTGTAAGGAGGCAAGGAAGGAGAAAGTTAGGGCTTGTTGGCTGGCTCTGGAGGATGGTTGGGTCAAGTTAAACTTTGACGGCACCACTAAAGGAAATCTGGGCGTGGTAGGCAGTGGAGGCATTTTTCAGGATTCATGTGGACAACTTGTGGGGCTTTATAGCCTGGATTGTGGTTGGGATACCAACAACATGGACGAGGCCTGAGCGTTGGTTAAAGTTCTAAGTTTTGCTGCCAACAAAGGTTGGAAAAAGGTGTGGGTAGAGGGCGATTCGCAGATCATGATCGATGCTTTGCAAGGAAGGGAACTCAAGTACTGGTGGCTGGGGGTTTTGTTGGAAGCTACCTTAGAGATCAAGGAATCCTTTATTGCGTTGTATTTCTCTCATATCAAACGCTCTGGCAACAAAATTGTTGATTGGGCTGCCAACCATGGTGTTAATTTGTATGTTAAGAAGGGTGTCAATGCAGAAATTGTTTGGTGGTCAAATTTTCCTTATGAGATTTTCAGCCTGCTTCATGAAGACATTAAATCTCACCCCCCTGATGTGTGTTGAGGTCTAGGCTGCTTTTGTCTCTGCTTCTTCCAGTCTCTCCCTGCATAGGCATTTCCTCTGTGGTTGCGTTGGGCCTTGCTTTTATGTTTTTGTTTTCCTCGTGGCAAGGCAACACTGGTCACCGTTGGTGGTTGTTTTGTTGTCATATGGCTGTACAGTATTCGGTTCCTGGACCTATAACCAAGTTTTTTATAACAAAAAAATTTGAATTTATATATACATATAATAGTGATCTAATTATTAAGGGTAATATTGATTTGGAGTTGTAATACTAAAATGAATAACAAATAAGGTTAAATAAAGTTGTTGGCGTTAAGGAAGTTTTTTTACAATAATCTTATTAACGACACTATGGTGACAATTAAAAGTGTTGCAAGCAACAAGGAGTTGTCAATAGTAGATTTTACATGTTATTGTTACAAAAAGATTGTTAGTTGTTTTTTTTCCTAGGTTTATATTTAGGGCATGACATTAATTGTCTTTCAATGAAGTAAACAAATGTATAATATACTTTAATTAAATTTACCTATTTTGAAGTAAACATATGCATATGTATATATGAATCGTAAATTAAGAGAATTCTGATGGTTTACATAAGTTAGGTTTTCATAGTTTTTTATTTATTTAAATAATTTCAATATAAATGTGTAAAATAGATGTAAGGATTATGAACTAACAATTAGGAGCTTTAGATTGGGTAAGGACTTAAATCAGATATTGTAGATTGTAATTATAGAGTTCTTATCTATTTAAAGATATTATGATAGAAATTCATTTAATTATAGTCGATGATTTAATTATTCTTTACATTACCATTAGTAAGATTAGATTATGTTTACGTTTAAGCGAATGGATATTCATAATTGACCTTGAACATGCTAGATAGTTATTATTGATTTTGAATACTTCTTGGAATTGATTCCTTGTGCATGCTAGTGGTTCCATGATTGATCATGATCTTCTCTTGTTTATTTCGCCATTGAGGTAATTTTTATGAATGGACATGTTTTAGATATGTTGAAAACCCATAATGCTTAAGTTACTTTCTTTTAATAGTTATGGGTGGTAGGTTGTTAGGTTCCAAAGGCAACGAGAAACCTTTTTTGTGTGGAATTTTCCATGATTAGACCTTTGTATTTCCATTGATCGTACTCCTATTTTGAGCTCTCATGTGTGTACCTTGTTCTATGATTTTTCCTTGGGTTATGACTATGCGTGAGAAGGTTCATGCCTCGCATATGTACTTTGTTCATTGTGGTTTTAGTACGTTTGTGATTTGGTACACCCCTTGAGGTTGAGAAGTTTTGTTCGGTGCTATTGGGAAGAGTTTCCTAAACAAGTGATAATGTAATTAATGAACTAGTGGGATGGGTAGTTAAACACTCTCCTACAATACCCGTTTACTTTCCCTCGTTTGGTAGCCTCTGGGAGTGTTGTATTTTTTTGAGGTGGCTTTATGTTGGTGCGGTGTTAGTGTTGTCTGCTTGACCTTGTTTGGATGTGGATCCCTTCTTGTCATCTCCTAGGACAGGGGGTGGGCCTTCAGGTCCACATGGTCGGGTGGAACGTGCTATGCACCCCATTGGGTTCCCAGGTTGTGTTCGGGATGCGGAAGCGGATGCAAAGTTTCTAGAGCCTCACTTGGTTGAAGAATAGTCCTCACTTTGTACCTTATTCTCCTTTAATGTAATTATTCTTGTACTTGATGTACTCTTCCCATTGTTAGGGAAGCATTATGTAATGTATTATTGTGTCCATGATGTGTTGTATTTGTGGAAATATGCTCCACAACTGTATTATGGAACTATGAATTGAATTGGAATAAAACGATGTATCGTATTCCTCTCCTTTGATCATGGATGGTGGTATGTCATCATTATGTAATCTTGGTTGTTATTCGCTTTCATTTTGATTAAGTTTAGGATTTGTAATGACTTTCTCGTGTACCCTAGAGGACGTAGATGACTTTGCAAATGTATAATTGCTTTTCAGGTTAAGAATGCGCATATTCATCTTATACAATGTTTCACTTTCAAAAATAAAATAAAATTGTGCAATGTTTTGTTGTCCTTTGGGGATCACACGGCGGGGTGTTACATGGGAGGCCGGAGATGTTGATGACTAAAAACTCCAGTTTAAGTTTGTGACTGTGTTTCCATGGTGTTAGTATTAAATTTTGGCTTTTGTGCATATGTGTGTGTCTATGAAAATGTTGTGTGTATGTCCTCATACTTGCATCAGTTTTAGTCTTTGTGGTGCTCATTTTGGTGGTGTCCACTGGTCTGATTGCATTCTACCTAAAGAAAACAATGTTAAAATATGTAAAACATATGTCTAGGGTTTGGGTGATTGGGGACAAATGTAGAAATGCTGGTATCAATGTAATGTGCTAGGAACATAAAAGAAAAAACTGATGTAAATCTCTTTTTCCTAATTAATAGAATGGGTGTTGCCCCCTGCAGCTATTTATTGATCAAAATAATAATAATAGGCATGGAAATAAGCTAATTATTTAGGCATTAATCTATTGGGTGCAAAAAATCATTATAGATAATGCAGCGTGATCCATAATTAACATAGATGTTTTCTAGCTTATTCACCAACATAACTCTTATTTTAAGAAATTTGATTAAGCAAACTATGGATTTTAAGTTAAGTTGGTTTAATTGTCATAATCATGGCCTAGTAAGGTGTATTGAGCTATGGGGAAGTATGGAAATACATAGCTCGTGCATGTGCTCCTATATAAAAATAATAATGAACCATATACAAAGACAGCATATTTTTGGAGGTAGTGGTTATAAAATAGTCTCAGCAGCACAAATTTTTTTAAATACCAAAAATATTTGTAAGCAAATAAATACTTGTTAAATTCAAATTAGCCATTTATTTACACTTAAATACATGGCTAATTAGTACACTAAGAATAATACCCTCATCTAAATATACATTTTCTATGTTTTTACCAATATAAATGTGTAAATGATAAGTTAATATTTTTTCTTAAATAAAAATGGATCATTTCTACATCTTGAAAAGCAAGTCAATTTTAACATTTAATATTACTATGTACAAATAAAATCAAGTTAAAAATTAAATCTTTCAACTTTCGTTACACTACAAGGTCCATACAAATGAATATGTTGTTGAATAAAGGTTGTCATTGATGTTAAAGAATATATGGTTAGAGGTGGCACTATCTTTCAAGAGTTTAGTGTGATACGTTTATGTGTTGGTAATTGTACTATCATATCATTTTGAGTTGCCGATATTTGCAAAAACATTTGTTACTAGCTATATTGAAGTGTATGTGGTTCGAAAGTATGTTGTGTATTAGGAGTTATGTGTATGCTTGCAATATCATGCATTCATTTATTCATTATGATAAAGGTGATTTAGAAGGCTATATCAAAATGTTTTAGTTCAATGTTTCAAGGTAAAGAGATTTATCTAGCAATACAATTATGTTCAACATTCCTTTTTGAAAGTTTTGTAGGCTATGCGGTTTTTGAGGAGAGTATGTCTACACATGTTCTATCTTATTCTTGAGTTTTTGGAGGATATGTTTAGCATGCAAAAATATTGAAGTGATAGAAGGTTCTTTGTGCTTGTTTGTCAACTAGTTGGTGTTCAAGACCTATGCGGTAATGACTAGTAGTGTGCAATATTCAATTATAACATGTTGTGTTAAGATAGGACCCAGTTAAGGTTCTTATGGTAGCACACGACACCATTTTATTTTGGCAGAAAAAAATACGATTTTGGATTGACCTATTGCATGTTTCTTGAAATTTGAATTTAGGTCCACCTTATGTTGTCCTAGTTATTTGCATAACCTTAGCTAACATTGAAGAGTGTTGATGCAATGTCATTTATATATTCCTCTATTGCATGGCTGCATAATGTGAATTACAAGTGTGTGAATAGTAATTGAAGAGAAGGTGGTGAGTGAAAATACAAGGAGATTATCCTATGTGAGTATGTGTTTATAGTGCGTCAATATCAGAATATATTAAGAAGTGTGGCAGAGTGTCTGAATCAAGTTCAAACTATTTGTAAGTTGTGTAATCAACATTAAAGGTCCACAAGCTTTATTAATGTAATCGAATAGGACTGGTGTTCTACTCGTAGAGCTAATGTTTAGTTCATTGTATTGAGGATTAGTGTCTCTAGTAAGTTGGCACCTACAAATATAATTGTAGATTGGTGTCTTTGATAGGTTGGTGCCTGCTTCATATTATAAAATTCACTTGTTATATTCTTGCTTTGTGAGGCTAGATTTGGACAGTAGATTCAAGCAACTATTCTCACTGTGGTTTTTCCCCTCTTGGGTTTCCACG
>VDFB02272907.1:0-15385 GCA_007258455.2 Sequoia sempervirens | reverse complement strand
TCTGAGGAGTATTAGATTAATTCTGATCCTACCAAAATGTCATGTTGGCACACACCCAATTCATTATAATGTGACTGAATGACAATTGAACTTAACCCAAATGGGATCCAAAATGGTAATAGCCCAACTTATGATTCACAAAAGGTGTAAGTGATATATCAAGCATAACAATGTGTTTGTATACATGTAACTTATTGTATCTAAACTTGTAGCTTCCATATGGGGACATTATGATAGGCAAAAGAAGGTCTAAGTGTCTTAAATATTCACAGAGAAAAGTAGATAGGATGCTCTAAGGTGTTAGATCCCACAATGGTCTATTGTGCTCCATTTATAGCCAGACTCTTTCATTGATCACACTAGGTTTCTCCACAATAAACAATGTATTCTCGTGGGAATTCTATTTTCATGACTTCTTTTTCCTTCATGTTTTATATTTTTGATTCATTTCATATTCAATTTTATGCATAAACTTCTCTATCTTCTATGGTTTTAACTTCTAAGCATTTTTTTTAAATAATAACAAGTATTATATTGCTTTCAGTCATTTGTAAGTTAGAATTCATCTTAGTGAGTTGTTCATTAGAATATCTTGATATGTGAACTGATGGGGATATTCCTCAATCAGCTCTCCAATTACATATTTCTTACACAATGGTTCAAGCAATCCTCCAATAATTGATTAACAAGCACAAAATTACACAAAACTAGCCTATCCAACTAGATATGCAAGCAAATACATTCAAGTATGGAAAATAAATGAAAACATAATAGAATTCAGACATAAACAATGATCAAAACATAACAAATCATCTTCACACAAATGATCATGATCATGGTATTTAGAGAACCATGGCCATGAGCACAATCATAACCATAACCACAACCATGATCATGATCATGAACATCACCATGACCATAACCATAATCACAGTAATGGCCATGAACATGAGCACGAGCATGAACATGAGCATTATTTTGATGTGGTAAAATTTATTGCATGCATCCGTCATGTGGTAATTGATAGAGTGTGGGTGTCTCCTCTCTATCCATTTGTCTCTCTCCCTCTCCCTCTTCCTAGACCTCTATATCAACATCTCTTTGCCTCTCTATCTCTATGTCTCCATATTTCTTCTTTCATATATCCCTCTATCTCAATCTCATGCTCTCTCCATCTCTCTCCCTCTATATCTCTCTTTACCAATTGACCTCATGCACACCTTAAATTGCAAAACAAATAGATGAAAATTTTCCTTAATTGACCTTCCACAACTCTTTGGCATACCCATTGCACGTCAAGGTGCGATTGCTAGTTTAATTAATAGAAGAAAAGGATAAATGATGTTAAAGGGAGAATTAGTAACGAAAGTGATGAAAACATGATTGAATAATGATGAATTATGCACGATCGGGGATGAGAATGACGAAAATATAATGTTAATGATGAAAATGATGCAAAATGAAAGATCAAGGTTGTGATACGAATTAAACATTTTTGCATGTCTACAGTAGCTAATCCTTCTCATTATAATAACTAATCATTATTTTTAAAATATTCTATTCTTTGTAAATATGATTTTGTTCAATATAAAAAATAAAAAATAAAATGAACACTTAGATTTGAAAATTATTTTTAGATTGCATTATGGTAGCTTATATAAAAAAGGGTAGAGTAAATTAACTCTTGATGCTTCTATAATTCAAATTGATTCAAAACAAAATTGTCCCTCTAATGAGATTCTCTTCCTCCAACTAAAATTGTTCTAAAATTACTCACACATACTTTAATCGCTCGTCCTCCCACTAAAAGTGGTTTATCATTCAAATTAAATTTGCTCATAAGTACTTTAATTGCTCCTCCTCCCACTAAAAGAAGTTTATCATTCAAATTGAATCCTCCAACTAAAATTGTTCTAAAATTACTCTTTTAAGTACTTTAATCACCACCTCCTCCCACTAAAAGTGCTCTAACTACTTAAAATTCATTGCATAAACTTTTAAGAATATAATATCATTCTACCCCTCTCCTCCCATCCCCCAAACACACATACCCCACACACATATTAATTAAATTAATATTAAAAATCATTATAATATCATTCTACCCCTCTCCTCCCATCCCCCAAACACACAACCCCCACACACATATTAACTAAATTGATATTAAAAATCATTGTTTATTAAATGAATCATTTTATATATAATCAATAAACTTTTAAGAATATAATATCATTCTACCCCTCTCCTCCCATCCCCCAAACACACATGCCCCACACACATATTAATTAAATTAATATTAAAAATCATTATAATATCATTCTACCCCTCTCCTCCCATCCCCCAACACACAACCCCCACACACATATTAACTAAATTGATATTAAAATCATTTGTTTATTAAATGAATCATTTTTATATATAATTTATTGATTATATAAATATGATTAATTTTATTTTAAATTCCCCAAGCACACATGCCCACACGCATATTAATTAAATTAATATTAAAATCATTGTTTATTAAATGAATCATTTTTATATATAATTTATTGATTATATAAATATGATTAATTTTTTTGCCTATTTAGAAATATAATTAGCTTGGTTTATTATGTAAAGGTGTGTGCATATTACATTATAATGAATAACTATTTGTAAATATCACTATTTACTATTTAGTGCTATGATAGGTTACCCATATCCAATCACTATTCAATAGTAGACGATGAAGAAAATTATATTAAATTACAAAAATTTAAAATATATGTACATAATATTTAAAGAAAATTATATTAAATAATAAACTATTTGTAAATATCCACTATTTACTATTTAATTAACACCACAGTTATAGTTTACCCATATCCAATCACTATTCAATAGTAGATGATGAAATAAAATTATATTAAATTATAAAAAATTAAAATATATGTACATAATATTTAAAGAAAATTATATTATTATATTTAATTAGCACCCTTGAATTAACCATGGGTTGCCATATCCAATCACTATGTCAATCTTCGGTGCACCGGTGTCTTTATTCAGTAGTAGACAATGAAGAAAATTATATTAAATTACAAAATGTAAAAATATATGTACATAATATTTAAAAAGAAATTATATTAATATCCAATCACTATATCAATCACTAATCAATAGTAGGCAATGAAAAGAAAATTATATTAAATTTTGAAATTTAAAATATGTGTATATTTAAAGAAATTATATTAAATAATAAACTGTTGTAAATGTCAATATTTTACTATTTAATTAAAATTATATTAATATCCAATCACTAATCAATAGTAGACAATGAAAGAAAATTATATTAAATTAAAAAAATTAAAATATATGTACATAATATTTAAAGAAAATTATATTAAATAATAAACTATTTGTAAATATCCAATATTTACTATTTAATTAAAATTATATTAATATCCAATCACTAATCAATAGTAGACAATAAAAGAAAATTATATTAAATTACATTTGTAAATATCCAATATTTATTATTTAATTAACACCACAATTATAGGTTACCCATATCTAATTACTTCAATATTTAAAGAAAATTATATTAAATAATAAACTATTTGTAAATATCCAATATTTTGCTGTTTGGTGTACCACACTTATAGGTTACCCATATCTAATTGCTTCAATAGTAAAATGAAGAATTATATTAAATTTTTGTTTACCATATCTAGTACTTGATAATTAGACAAAAGAAAATTGTTATATTAAATTTTGAATTTTAAAATGTATGTACATAATAAAATTATATTAAATTAATTACTAATGGTAGACGGAAAGAAAATTATATTAAATTACAAAATTTAAAATATATGTACATAATATTTAGAAAATTATATTAAAATTACAAATATATGTACATAATATTTAAAAGTAATTAACATCTTCAATTATAGGTTACCATATCCAATCACTACTCAATAGTAGACGATGAAAATTATATTAAAATTACAAAATTTAAAATATATATACATAATATTTAGTAAAATAAAATTTAAAAGAAAATTATATTAAAAATTACAAAATATATGTACATAATAAATTTTAAAAAGAAATTATATTAAAAGTACAAATAGATGTACATAATAATTAAGTAATTAACATCTTCAATTATAGGTACCCATATCCAATCACTATTCAATAGTAGACGATGAAAATTATATTAAATTACAAAAATTTAAAATATATATACATAATATTATTTAGAAGTAAAATAAAATAGAAAAATTGCAAATAGTGCATATATTTGTAAATATCCACCATTTAATTAATACTTATACAATTATAGGTTACCCATATAGTATCCACCATTTTAGTGTACCTACAATTATAAGGTTACCCATATAGTAGACGATGAAAGAAAATTATATTAAACTACAAAAATTTAAAATATATGTACATAATATTTAAGTAAAATCAGAACAGGAAAATTACAAAAATAATTTAATAATTAAATAGATTAAAATTAAATAACAATTAAATAAAATAGTTTCAAATAGCACTTTTACAGTTTTATTGTTTATAATGAATAAAGCTATACTTTTATTTATTTTAAATAAATGTCGAAATATCGACTCTATAAATTTAGACAACGGTTTTTAATGCCACTGTAGAATGTAGAATGTCTCTGCTGTAAGTAAAAATAATAGTCATATAATAAATTCCATCCCTCACCGGGACGTAATGAAATAAAAAAATATACCATCAAAACTCATTAATTGTACTCAAATTAAACTGCAAACTATCAGCTTATACTAGAAATCTACTCTGAATGACAGAAAACAATTTTTAAACTGTACCCAACATAGGTATATTTTATTCAAAACCCTACACAGCGCAGATAAGTGAAATACAACCAAACTCTCTGCTTTTCTGATTACATTAAAATAAAAAAACACAATACTGTCATACTTTATAACCGCCATGAATAGCCAACTAGGTTATGTTATAATTATCCACATATCATTATAAGATGATGTTCAGAGCTTTCCTTGCTCAGGCTGCTGATCCGATGGTTTACTATTACCCCTTCCAACCACACCCTTGACTGAATCTGCAATGGATCTGAGAATTCCTTTGCTTTCCTCAAGATGTTCCTGTGCCTTAGCGGTGCCTATTTCTGCTCTCTCTGTTTTTTGCTGCATATCACGCAGCACATTCTCTGTATTCTTTTCTTTCGCGCCCTCAAATTTCTCTCTTGTCTTCTCTTGGACCTGCTCAGTGCTTTCTTTTGTGCCACCAAATATACTGTCCTTCAAGCCTGTCAAGGCCTGCCCCGTTCTGCATTGAAATATAGCTTCTATTTTTAAAGATTTAAACAGAACTGTAAATGATAATTTTGAGATGTTCAATAAAACATAAAGAATCATATATATCAGTCTTTTCCCTTACTTATCAAGTAGACCGCCCTTGGATTCTTGAGCCCTGCCTGCTTCTTCTCTGGATCGATCTTTGGCACTTTCCTTGCCTTCTTCTCCTTTTACTCGAAGCTGCTCCATCTTCTCGCGCGTAGCTTCCGTTGTTTCCCCCAATTTCTCCTGCTTAATATAAATCATTATCTTTTCTACATTTCACTAGCAACATATTTCCCCTAAATTAAAGAAACAAGGTTACTGAAACTCACCTTAGCAGTCTCTTTAGCCTCCTGAGCCTTCTGAGCAGTGCGCTCTTCATATTCTTTGGCTTTCTCCTTACTTTCCTGCGCCTTCCCTGCAAGACTATCTTTAGCTTCCCGTGCCTTCTCAGCAGCAGTATCTTTATACTCATAGGTTTTACCCAAAGTTTTATCTTTTCCCTCCCCAGCCTTCTCAGCAGCAGTATCCTTATATTCCTGAGACTTACCTAAAGTTTTATCCTTCGCTTCCATTGCCTTCTCAGCAACAGTATCTTTATATTCCTGAGTTTTACCTACAGTTTTATCTTTCGCTTCCCTTGCCTTCTCAGCAGCAGTTCCCTTATACTCCTCAGCCTTTCCCATGGTTGCATCTTTAGTTTCCCTTGCCTTCTGAGCAGCAGTATCTTTATACTCTTCGGCTTTCCCCAGAGTAGAATCCTTGGCTTCTCGAGCTTTTTCAGCGGCAGAATCCTTGTATTCCTTGGTCTTATCGGAAGTAGCACCCCTGGCATAATCGATCTTTTCTTGAGCCGACTTGAGGACCGACATGGTGCTCTCCTTGAGGCCACCAAGTAAACCAGAGGCCGAATCTTTGCTTGCTTCAGAAGCAACACGGACATTCGCTTTTGCAGATTCCAAATTCTCAGAACCTTTTTCTCTTCTCTCTTCTGCCTCCTTAGCAGCCTGTGACCTTTCCTGATCTGAAGCCATTCTCAACAACTCAATACAGAAGAACAGAACAAATCAAACGATAAGCCTTGCTTAAATTTCCAAATCCTGAACCTAGGTACTGACGGAGCTGGGTTTCTTATCAAATTTATAGTACCACTGCTTACTTCAAACTTGTTACCGCTGTAGTGTTTCGAACACGCGTCGCCTTGGCTATGGACACGCGTCAATCTTATTCTACGTGCCAGTCTCGTCTTTAAACGGAGGTGGCTTTTGGCGGTACTTTAGGCAAGTCTCGCAACATGGGAGTGTTATTGCACGCAGCGAAACAAAAACTCGAGGCACAAGATAAGCTTTGTTAGGGTTTTGTTTCTAAATGTTAGATAAACTCCAACCGATATCACTTTAGACTGTTCTGTTTTTTTTTTAATATAATTGAAAAATTAAGTAAAATTGTTGGGAGTTGTAATTTACTATAATAATAAAAGTGTTAGATAAAATGTGGTTTAGGGGAGAAGACCCAGTAGCCGCCAGGGCTAACTTCGCGCAACCGTAGTATACAAACTGTATGTTGAATCGGAAAAAAAAATTATGGGTTTTTTTCGCACCTAAGTTAAGATCTTATAACTAAGGTTTTGGCTTTTGGGCAATTCGATAGAGTGCGGTAGCATCCGATATGCGCGCGTATGTCAAAAAGACCCCTTTTAGAGGTGCCGCCCGGTTATCATCACCTAATGTCCCAATACCCCCTACATATAACCACCAATAAAAAATTAAAAAAACACCTAATTATGTCACTTTTAATATCTAATTAAAACTCTTTTATCATTCAAATCCGCTCAAAAGTGAATGGGTCTAATTCACGCTAGCACCTTCTACAATCAATTTCGCACCCATTACAAATCACTCCTACATATTAATCTCCTTACTAAAGCACCGGACACCAAACACATTACACCCCAATTAATCTTTATTTGGGGTCCGATTGACGCAAATGATTAATGTTTTTTTGTGGGGTATCCCATCATAACCATTCGCTTTGCCGCGCGCTGTCTGGAAGGTTCCCGGCGATGGAGAAGGCTGCGGATGGCGACGGCTCCCCACAGCTCCTCCACGTGCGCACGGCTCCAGGTAGCATCTAACATCGTCTACCTTGTGAATATGCAAACAATGGTACTGGTTAATCATTTTCTTCTGCATCTTTCATGACCCGTGAAGGGTTTATTCGAGTGTTAAGACCCGTGAAGGGTTTGTTCGACGTTTGATAAATTATTACTGCTTGTCTATGAAGTAAATCATGCATCTTACATGCATCTCGCCATGTGCTATTTTATTCTGCTAATGTCATGGTATTGGCGTTATACACACGGGTTTTTTTGGGGTAAAATGATTTCCTGTCCTCATGTTACCGCATGCTCACAACATGGTAAATTCGACTGTATCATGATTTTGTCTGCAGAAATGATAACGAATTTCGTGGGTTTGTGAAAACCCTTGCTTTGTTTTTCCAAATGCGGGTTTTATTGTGCTTAAATTATTAAATACAACCTGGTAAAGTCGATTGTCTCATGATTTTGTCTCCAGAAATGATCAGGAATTTCGTGGGTTTGAACACATGTCTATAAAAAACCCATGTCACTTTGGGCATAAATCGACAAACCCATTAAAAATAAATATGTTTTTGTGAAAACCCTTGCTTTGTTTTTCCAAATGCGGGTTTTATTGTGCTTAAATTATTAAATACGACCTAGTAAAGTCGATTGTCTCATGATTTTGTCTCCAGAAATGATCAGGAATTTCGTGGGTTTGAACACATGTCTATAAAAAACCCATGTCACTTTGGGCATAAATCGACAAACCCATTAAAAATAAATATTTTTTTGTCAAAACCCTTGCATGGTTTTTTCCAAATTCGTGTGCTTAATGAATTAATCTAATGAAACCCTTGTTTGGAATATTCTGCATCTATCTCAAAAACGAATTCGTGAAAACCCCTGCTTGGCTTTTTCCAAATTCGTTTGCTTAAGGAATTGATCTCATGAAACCCTTGCCTGGAATATTCTGCATCTATCTGAAAACGCACTTCTGTATTCCTGCGACTGACAAATTATTACTATGAAACCCTTGGTTAATTTCTTTGAAAAACCCAATACATACATACATACATATATGTATGGTATGTATGTGCACATACATACTTACATATATGCATGTATGTATGTGTACATACATACCATCTATAGATGTATCCAGTTTGTATGTATGTACACATATAGACATACATATACACATACATACCATAAATATATATATGGTTTGTATGTATGTATACATACAGACCATACATATATACGTACATGTATATACATACATACATATATACATACATGTATGTATATATGTATGTGTGTATGTGTACATACATACATGTACATACATGTGTATACACATACAGACATACATATGTACATACATGTATGTATGTACACATACACACATACATATAAACATAATGTATGTATATATGTATGTCTGTATGTGTACATACATATATACATACATGTATGCATGTATGTATGTATGTATGTACACATACAGACATACATATTTACATACATGTATGTATGTACACATACACACATACATATATACATACATACCTGTATATACACATACAGACATACATTATACACTTACAGACATACATATGTACATACATGTATGTATGTACACATATAGACATACATATACAGACATACATACATACATACCATACTTTCCATTGCACATACAGCAGGCCTCAGGTAACATCTAACATCTTTCTCCTTTGAATATGCAAACAATGGTACTGGTTAATCATTTTCTTCTGCATCTTTCATATTACAAAAATGTATGTATGTATGTATCGAAAGCAACGACAAGCATCCTCTGCACATTCCTCTAATATCCCAAGTATTAGGTAGGTACTTATAGTTATTTTCATTTATGCAGTGTCTTCTTACTTTATACATTCTACCATTTGTAAAGAAATTTCTACTTTCCATTGCACATACAGTAGGCTAGCATACATATATTTGCCATTTTACATTCTATGTCTCTTGTTCATTCAACAAATCGATGTATATGTGTGTATCCTTTGCCTATCCTTTCAAAATGCAAACAATGGTACTGGTTATTCATTTTCTTCTGCATTTTCACGACCCATTAAGGGTTTATTCGATGATGTCAAAATTATTACTACTTGTTTATGAAATAAATCATTCCTCTTACACTCCTTTTCGCCATGTGTTGTATATATGTATGCATGTATCTATTTGTGTATGCACATACATACATACATACATTTATACATATATGTATATATGTATGTATGTACATGCATACATACATACATACATGTATGTGTGTATGTATGTATGTGCATACATACATGCAGACATACATGTATGTATGTATGCACATGCATACATACATACATGCGTGACTGATGTGTGTGCATACATACGCGCTCCATGTATGTATGTATGTATGCATGTACCTTCTGCTCACATACATACATGTAATACATATATACATATATATATACATGTATCTATGCATGTATGTATGCACATACATACACATACATACATATATCTTTAATAATGTGTATGTATGTATGTCACTCTGCTCATGTATGTATGTATGTATGTATGTCTTATGTATGTATGTATGTATGTAATACATACACTCCCCATATATACATACATATATATATGTGTGTATGTATGTATGTATGTATGTGTGACTCCTGAAGCAGTAGCATTAGCCATGAATGGTATGATAGGACACCCACAAAAACATTGGTCATGTCGTCGATGGGATTTAAATAAGATTGGGGGTGTAATGTGTTTGGTGTCCGGTGCTTTAGTAAGGAGATTAATATATAGGAGTGATTTGTAATGGGTGCGAAATTGATTGTAGAAGGTGCTAGCGTGAATTAGACCCATTCACTTTTGAGCGGATTTGAATGATAAAAGAGTTTTAATTAGATGTTAAAAGTGACACATTTAGGTGTTTTTTCTGCTTTGCAATGTATATTACTGATATATGATTGTATGACTCTATGCATGCATGCAAAGCTGCAAAAAATCACAGATATATAAGGCTTCCCAAATGAACATCCAATCCAAATATAGTGCAGAATTCAGTCATATCATCTCTAAAAACCTACGTAACTGGCAGCTACAAATTCAAATGCTATAACAAATTCATATTTGAAACACAACAATCAAATTGAATGCATTCAATTGTCAGATTCAAATTTCTAAATAAGAGGGATAGCAGCCAGTGGCATTCACAAATTTTCTCCTCTACTACTATATTCGCAATTGAACTTGATTAATTATGTGTTGTTGTACATGCATTATTTCAAAGGTCATATGATGTTTGTATGTTACTAGCCTCGGTTGTGACTACCCGTGGTTGTAAATCTTTTCTTGCAGGCATGGGAGAACAAGGAGAGGTGGTGTAACGATGTTCATGGTGGGCAGTTTGGTAATTGTGTTTATCAACACACCAAATAATTAAGGATTTTTTGTTCAAATTGTTCTAAGTTTCAATTATTGTTCTATGTTTTTTACTAACTAGTATATCTTTTTATTTATTTCAATAACTATTGTCCATGTTTGTTTGTTGTATTATATTTGTTTGTTGTGGTAGACATGTCAAATGGCTAGGAGGTTGTGAAGACCATGTCAATTTGTAAGATTACATATCAGGTAAAGTCTTTCAAGACTTTACTTTGGCTGTGACCCGATAGACATTGTGTTCATTTATAATGTTCATTTTTATTATTCATTGTAAACTTACATTTACAATTTACAATTAAATTAATTTCCAAGTGTATGTGTTCAAAAATTTATAGTTTCAAATAGATTAATTTATGGATATGTTGCATATAGATGTATAGTTATATGTATGCATATACTTAGTTGTGTATACATATGTATGTATGTATGTATGTATGTATGTATATATATATATATATATATATATATATATATATATATATATATATATATATATATATATATATATATATATATATATGTATGTATGTATGTATGTATGTATGTATGTATGCATGTATACACAACTAGGGAGGTTGTAAAGAGCAAGTCAATTTGCATGATGACATTTCAAGTCAAGTCTTTCAAGAGCTTACCTTGGCTGTGACCTGCTAGACATTGTGTTCATTTATGATGTTCTTTTTTCTGATGATGTTCATTCATTAACCTGAACAATGGGATTTGATTTATGGTGGGATTTGTTGATTTTAGGTGATCAGATTAATTGCACAGAAAATAATTCAAAATTAGACAACATACATAGATGTGAGAAAATACATAGAAACTTATTGAATTATTAAGTTTGAATTTTCAAAAAGTCTGATGTCAGGGAAAATACAAAGTTTGAATTATAATGTTTTCAACCTTTACCAAATGCATTATTTACAAAACATAGATCTTGAATAGACTAGTGAGTCATATTTTTAAATCACATCAATGATAGATGAATACAACAAACACAAAACTGATTTCGAATCACAAAAGTATAGATCATTAACTTGGAAAGAAGACAAGGAGTCTTCATATATACAAAAAACACATTGGAACACATCGAATTAGATAATTTGAGAACACACTACCATTTAGTTCTACAAAATTAGACACTAGTATCCAAATGCTATCCAATACAACAAACTAGTATCCTTTGACTGTCCAATACAATAGACCAGCATTCAGTTTTACACAAAACACTCTAGCACACTTCGAGGTCAAAAAATTGACAACAAAAAATCGTAATCAGACATCGACAGATCTGATTATGAAGTGGTGTGTCCTTGGGGGTCAACTGACTCTGCGTCAACTGGAGAAGATGTTGAGGACTGCGGATTGTTCTGTATGGCACTTGCTATACAAGCAAGCAATGCATGATTTGCCTCTGGAGTTAGCTGTAACTGTGGAGAGCAGCCTTCAGAAGACCCATTTTGTAGGCTGCTAAGAGCTGCAAAGGCTGGAGACAAAATGTTAATCATGTCCCTTAAAATTGGATGTTGACTTGGAAGAGGAGTTGTAGGAGTACTCTTACTTCTGTTTCTTTCTACTCTTTCCGCCTGCTTTTGGTTTTCCTTCAACTGTCTAGCACTCTTTGCTTGCTCCCTTTGAAGCTCCTTTTCATGTCGCTGCCTTAGTTTCTCCTATGCAATTTTTTGTTTTTTTGCAGCACGCTCCAATCTATTTGCCTCCCTCTGTGCGAGGATTTCTTCTCTTTCTGCCTTCCTTTCAGCCATTTGCTCCTTTTTCCTTTGCTGCAATTCTTGGTTTCTTTGCTTCTGTGCCTCTTGTTCATTCAGCAAATTGAAGAAATCATCTGATGTCAAAATTTGAGACTGCCTACTAAGGCGTAGGACCCCATTGCGACCTCTGTTAGATGATTGGCGCACTCGTTGCATTGGGAGTTGCAAAAAAGTGCTTCTGCTGCCTGCTGGTTGTTGATCATTGACTTGTGTGCATGGTACATAGTCAGCCTCTTCATCATTTGAGTCATTACCATCGACTCCATCCTCTTCATCATTTTCAGCCTCCCAATTTCTCCCAGTTGTGAAGTAATGGATTACATCTTCAGGATCAACATTCGGTGGTGATGGCATCGACAACCCTTCATCCACTTGAGTGAAATTGAGATGCACCCCTAGGTTCAAAGCTGCATCTTCAAATTCAGATGGCAGATTCAGACTCTCTTCATTTTCAGCTGCCTGATTAGATGATCGAACTGCTGGTTCTTGTTGAATTTATGTTGCCTCAATGTTTTCTGGATTTGGGGGAATGTTTGCAGAAAAGGTATCCACAAACTGTCCAATCTGTTCCTCATTCCAACCTGCTATCCTCAAACAAGTCTCAGCTGCCATGAACTGTGCCTCTTCATCAGCTGTATCACCCTCAGTTTCTGCTCCCAATGTCGTTCCTTCCTCTTCAACCACAAAAGCTTGGCTTGGCCCCATATCCAAGTCAAGTGCATGTCGATCTAATGGCCAAATTCCTATTTTTCTAAAACCACTTGCAATGTTATTAGGAGTCAAAGCTTGTGCAAAAGCTTTGCTGGCAAGTGTTGCCAACTCTTCCCTTCCAATGTCAAGTTGAGGATTTGCAGAGAGCCATATAGTCCTTTGCTGTTTGAAGTAGTTCTTAAATGGTGAGAACACACTAACATCAAGGGGCTGCAATTTGTGACTGCAATGTGCTGGAAGTGTGAGCAAATCTATTCCCATAGCCTTTGCTACTTCAATCGTTTTGAATGCCACATGGCTGCCATGACCGTCAAAGATTAGAAGCTTTCTGTTGGTTGGTGACACACCTCCTGGGACATTTTTTGCGAAGTGTTTTAACCATGCCACAAATAATTCTTTGGTCATCCAAGCATGCTCTTGGATTGCCATGCATGCCCTTGGCTCACAGTTAACAATATAGTTTTTAATGTTCCTTTTGGACTTGAACAAATAGTAACCAGGTATAGCTTGACCTGCTGCACTAACACAAGCTAGAACAGTGATCCATTCTCTGCTTTTAGCAATTAATTGTGGAACACATTTCATCCCTGTTTTTGCAATAACTCTCATTGCACAATTTCTGCCAGCTTGCACACCTGTTTCATCACAGTTCCATATGTTGTTGGGCCCATAATTAAGTTTGTTGTACAACTCCTCCAAGTTATCATAGAATGAAGAAACTATTTCGGGCCACAGCATTATAGCTCGATCTGTGTCCACTCCTTCGGGTGTTCGAATTGTCAGATCACGATGCCTTTGATGAAATCCAACCCACCATGACCTCCCTGGTATCCCATTTGTGAATGGGTTAGGCCTCACTCCAACCAGGTGGGCCACCGTTGACTTAAGCTGTGAGACTTGAAGGCCATGGCCAATATTAGCCATATCTTTACACCATTGCACAATTTCAGCTTCTTCTTCGTCAGTCAGGATTGTAGGTGGCCCCCTCTTTTTTGTGGATGTCAGACCATTGAGCCATGACCGCAAACTGCTCGGTGAGATTCCCCATTTGATCGTTGAACGTCTGATTGTCATGCGATGGTCTTCAACATCTGCAATGGCTTTGTCCATGTCATCCATAGACCAACTTTTGATGCTATGATCTGGGGTTGTCACTTGGTCAGCAGATGGTGGTTCCATTTCTACGTCAGTATTATGAACAGCAGGTTCAAAACCATCATTTTCATTGGTCTGTGCTGCATTATCAGAAATAACTTCCTCGTCCATGTTTACTGCTGGCTCTTCATCAACATCTGGAACATTGAATGTCACTACACGAGGTACTCTATTCAAGCGCCTCAGACCCGATCTTTTCCTCTTGTGCCTTGGTGCCATGATTGTCAATGATCAGCTACATTGTAAGTGATCAAGTGTCAGAAAAATAGTGTATAAACAGTGCAAAACACAGATATAAATACAAAACACAGGTATAAACTTTGCAAAATATAAAACAGATCTATTTTATCATTCAAATCCGCTCAAAAGTGAATGGGTCTAATTCACGTTACCACCTTCTACAATCAATTTCGCACCCATTACAAATCACTCCTACATATTAATCTCCTTACTAAAGCACCAGACACCAAACACATTACACCCCAATTAATCTTTATTTGGGGTCCGATTAACGCATATGACTAATGTTTTTTTTTTTTTGGGTATCCCATTCTTTAGTTAAATGTATGCATATATCTGTACATATACATATATATAGATATATATATACATAGATATATGTATGTATATATATCAATGTTCAAAGCACATTGTATAGACTTGGGTTTTGAAAAAAGAGCAGAAGAAATTAACCAAGGGTTTCATAATAATAATTCCTCACTGGTAGGAATACAGAAGTGCGTTTTGAGATAGATGCAGAATATCCCAGGCAAGGGTTTCATGAGATTAATTCATTAAGCACACAAATTTGGAAAAAACCATGCAAGGGTTTTGACAAAAACATATTTATTTTTAAT